>JBCFYV010005061.1:0-55969 GCA_039000515.1 Timema cristinae
AAAAATTTTGGGGAAAAATTTTTTTAAAAGGGTTCCATTCTGTCATAATTTTTTTTTAATATATCCCCAAAACAATATGAAAAAAAAAATTACGTATTATTGCAAATATGTAGATCTATTTAAAAATACAAATATTTTATAAAAAATAATTTTTTTTAAAAACCAAATTTAGCTTTAAGTCCATACGAAAATATAATATTTTTTAAAATTTTTCGAACAAAAAAGGGTAAAGTATTGGGGCCGAAAAAATAATCAAATGGGAAATGTTGATAGATGTAAACATCCCCATAAACCCCCCAACCCAAAAAAAAATTTTTTTGCAGTGCCCCCTGCCCCTTTGGGTTATTTTTTAACCCCCAAATTAAGAGTTTTAAAATAAAAAGCGATAAAGAAAAAAAAATCTCAAAATGGGTCAAAACGATTTTGTTTAAAAATTTTATAAATAACCCGGGATATTTTAAATTTCCCCATAAAAAAAATTTTTTAAAGGTACTTTACAGAATTGAGTTTTCCCCGTATCTCCACACTATTTGGGGTTTACAAAAATAACTTACTTTTGAAAAAATTGTAGTACAAAATAAAAAATAAAACATTTTTATATGAAATATATTTCAAAAAACCAACATTTTTTTTGAAAATTTTCCCCCAAAAATTTAATAAAATTTTTGGGAGCTTTATTTAAAAGAGTACAAACTTAATAGTTCTGAATCCTAAAAGTAATTAAATATAATAGGCTCTAAAAAGTTTTTTCTTTTTCTTTAACCTTTTAGGAAAATTTTTGTAAAGCAATGATCTATCTCCTTCTTTTTAAAAGCTCAATAGCCCAATATTTACATTTTTAATTTTTTAAAAATTTTATAAACGGGGAATTGAATAGGAATGCGTTTGGTTTGCCCTAAATGTGATCCCACCCAAAGAAAATGAAAAAAATTTAAACCCGGAAGTCGAAATTTGAAAACGAAGTGTTGCCCCTTTAGGGGACCAAAATCGAAAATTTTTTTTTGGGGCAAACATATAAATGAAAACTTTAAAATTTTTTAAAAATTAAAATTAAAAAATTTTAAAAAACCCCGGGAAACTAAAAAATGCCGTACGTAATATGGTGCAATCTATTTTTGGGGGGTTTTTTTTGCTAATGAAAATATTATTTCTTTTCACATATACAAACCGATTTTTGAGTAAATATCTCATTTTTAAACAATAGAGCAAGAAAGTCCGTACGAATTTCATCCCAAATTATTTACAAATAAAACTCAAACTAAAAGGGGTTGTTAAATAAAAACTCAAACTATAAGGTTGTTAAGTATAAATAGTTTTGTTATAATTTTTTAAACTACTTTATAGTAAAAAACCATTTTTTAAAATTTGGAACCGTAAAAATTTAAAACAGTTTTTTTAGAGCTAAACGTCTGCGGGGGCAATTAGGGCCCCCCAAAAGGGGCCTCCTTAAAAATTTTTCCCAGTAAATACCCCCCAAATTTGAACTATTTTTTAAGCTCTGGGGCCAAAAAAAAAAAAAATTTTTTGGGTTAATTCTTCATTTTTTTTAAATTTTTAAAACTGCGCTTTGTATTTCTACTCTCTTTTAAAAATGTTTTATGAAAATCAGATAGTTGAGGGTTTTAAAAACCTTAATTAGAATTTTTTCGTATAGAGAAAAGGGTTGGTTTTACACTAGGAATTTTATGTTCCCCCTAAACCCTTTCCCCTTATTTTTACTTGTGTGAGTTACGCACGGTATTTTTATTTTAAAAGGGGGAAAAATATTTTTTGGGGCTAATAAAAAAAACTATTCGTGTTGCTATTGTTTTTGGGAGTTTTAGAGAACCCAAATTAATCTCCTTTTAAATATTGTTTTGGCTCATTTTTTTTTACTATACATTTTTCAAACCCTTTAACCAAATTTTAGATAGCAATTTTATTTAACAAAAAATACAAATGCACACAATTGGCATCCAGTCTAATGTGTCAGTCTCAAATTTTGGTCGGGTTTTTTCTGGTAACGGTAAGGGTATGTTTTGGGGAAATTTTTATTATTATTAGCACCACAAACTTACTACCCTTCGGGGTTTACGCACTTACGCTAATGGGGTTAAAAATAGGGGGATTGGAAGAAATGAAGGGCCTAAAATTTAAAAGTGGAATCCCCAACCACGGGGAGGCCCGGCATTCCCCACATTCACAAGATGTCCCTTGTCAGAGGGGGAAAGGAAAGGGGTTTGGGAAAAAAGATAAAACGTGCCGGGGGAAAAAAAAATTGAACCCCCGGCCCCCCGCAAGAAGTCCACACCCTTTTTTCCCCAGACCGCCAGGTCACCTATGTTTTGAAAACCCCGGGTGGGTGTACTAATGTACTTTTCCCAAAATTGCACACTTTTCCCCCAAAGAAAATGCGGTTAAGTTTTTTGGATACTGCCCTTTCTCATGACAGCCTTATTCGTGAAAGTAGGGGATTTATGTTGCAAAGCACAACAAAACTAATTTTAAATAATTAAGATAACGTATTCGGAAAATTAAGAAAATTCACAAATTTTTTTGCCTGGGGGGAAAAGTATTAAAAAACTTTAAACCAAAACTCTTTTTAAACCCCTTCTTAAGGAGGGGTTGGTGTTAATTCCCCCTAACCATGCAGTTTTGGGGGGTGGTTTTCATCTCCCCCCCGTTTGATTACGATGGGAGTTTGAGATATTATTTAAAGAACACTGAAATATTGTAGAGTGGTCGCAACGAAATACGGAGGACTAGGGGTTTTGATCCCCTCAAATGACCACCTATAACACCCATCGGTGAGGGTCACACCACACCTTCCATAACAAAGGTGATCCTATCACACTTTTAACATGGTGATCCACTAAAATTACCATGCCATGGTGGAATCCTATCACACTTTTTAACGTGGTGATCACACACACTTTCCATCCCCCCGGGAAAAACCCTCACACTTTAACGTGGTGATCACACCCACACTTAAACCCAAACCCCGGTGATCCCATCACACTTAAACGTGGTGATCACACTACACTTACCATGTATGGTGATCCCATCCCCACTTATAACGTGGTGATCACACTACAATTACCATGCCATGGGGGGTCCTATCACACTTATAACGGGGGGATCACACTACACTTACCAAAGTCATGGTGATCCCACACACTTATAAAGTGGTGATCACACTTTCAATTACCAAGCCATTGGGGTCCCAACACACTTATAACGTGGTGATCACACTACACTTACCATAATATGGTGATCACACACACTTAGATTAAAATGGGACACACCACACTTAAACGTAGTGCTCACACAATCACAATGTTAAACCCAATACCTACCGACTATCCCAAACACACTATCCCTATAAAACGTGTAGGGGATCCCACTCCCCCTTACCATCACATAGTAATCCAAAATACCCCCCATGACATGGTGATCAAATCCCTTACTATCTTTTTGGGGCCACACTATAACTAAACCTTTACGTGGTGTCACACTATATCGGAACATAAAAACTCAAACATAGCCCAAACGGGGGGAAAAATGTAGGCCTACAACCCCGGGAAAAAAAAACGACATCAAGTCCACAAATAGTACAAAAATGAGGCCCGTTAAATAACCTGTGGTCATTTTTCGTTAGTACACATGGTTCAGGTAATCGCTGGATTGTTAAATAAAATATAATGAGGGCATTTTGTTTTTTTCCGGAGGAGGGGGGGGGGGGGGGAGCGTTGCCGTTTTTTTTTCCTGCTGAGATCTGAAAGGCCCATTGAACTGAAGAGTTGGTTTCCCAAATTTAAATTTAATTTTAACCTCACTCCTTTTTCCAGGTCATTAATTCATTATCGAATTTTTTAAATTACTTTAGATTAGTTTGACATTCCTCATATTATCACCCCCCTGTGCCTAAAGGTCAAATTTTCCGGGGGAACAGACCCCGAGGGGCCCCCAGGTTTGACCCCGGGTGCTTCCAAAATTTTTCTGTAAAGCAGTTGATCTGGAAGGGGAACAAACTAAGTCACTTTAGGACAAATGGAAGTTTTTTTGAATAAAAAAGTAACAACCCGGGTCTATAAAACTGATTTTAAAGGGGATGGGGGGTTCGTTGTGCTGACCACAGGGGCCCCTTTCCCTTCCGTAAATGTTAGAAACTACCATCGCAAAAGGTGGCGGCCTTTTGGGGCATTATAGCTCCCCCGTGGACTCGAGAAATTTGGAGTTCATTTTCCTCCCGGGCATAACAAACACTATACTTTTTAAAAAAAAAATAACTAGAATTTATTTTCCCCCATCTTTTACAAAAATATGTAAAATTTTTATTAAGCTCCTCTACACTGGAAAAATGTCAGCGTGAATTGCGTGAGAGTTTTATAAATTTTATACTTTTTGGCATCACGGTTTTTATTTTTTCACTGCTTTTTCCCCTACCCACCTGGGATATGTTTTTTTTTAATCCGCTAAAAGGGGTTTAAAGGCTGGGGGAAAGGGAAAAATTTAAGGACATATACCTGTGTTTAATATTAAATTTTTTAAATATAAATTTCTAATATTTGATATAATATGTTAATACGACCTAATTTATGACAAAAAAAAACCGAGTTTTTATTGATGCACTCACCAAAGAACGTTTCCCTATCCCTAGTTTTAGATAGTTCTATCCAATCCCCCTCTATACACCATGGCCTTTTTTTCATAGTCAAATTTAGTACGCCCCCAAGTGCGGCCCCTTTTACCCCAAAGTAAAAATGACTACACCTACCTAAACCAAAAATGGAATGGGCCATTCTCGCGGGGGAAACTGGCCCATTCCATTCGAGTTTAGTTGGTGTCGTCATTACTTAGTGAAACCCCCCACTTGAGCTAATGTTTTCCTCCTATCTGCGTATAGGTCTTTCCAAGGGTTCCCCTCCCCATTGGGATTTTCCGTCAATACTCTGAACATGGTTTAGACTCCCCCCTTAGCGACGCATGCCCTGCCCAAAACCCTAATTAAAGAGACTTTATTTTCCCAACAATGTATTATGTGTGATAATTACGGGGGTTAAACTCATCGTGTTTTTAAGAAACATGGATTATTAATTTTTAAAAGGGCCCCTCAAAAATTTTAAAAAGCCCTTTCTTTAAAAAAAAAAATCTTGGAATAATTCAGTATGGCCGTAATAGTATCAGGCCAGTCCCTTAGTTTTAGCCCAAAAAAATTTTAGATCGAAAATTATTTCTTTTTAGAAACAATTTTTTTATTAAAAAAATTGTTTACAGCGACCATATGGACGGGTTCCCTTCATCCACCCTAAAAACATCAAATTTGACCCAAAATCAATCAAAGAAATTTTATTTTGACTTAACTTCAGTTCAATAACCCTTTTAAAAAAAAAAAAAATAGACGGGCTTTCTAGAAAAACAATATCCCTCAAAAATACTTTAATTTGTTTTCCCAAAAAAATTTTCAATATAACTTTTTTTTAGAAAAAATAAAAAATCCTCTGTTAAAAATAAAATTAACATGTTTTAAAATTTGAAGGTTTTGGGGTTTTTTGTACCTTGATTCCCGTCAGCTTCCATCCAGGATTTCCACACGTTTTTTACAATTGATAGGTGGGGGAAATAAAAGTGAACCGTATTTAATAAGGTGACGGAAGGGGTTTAAGACTAACTCCTTCACCTAACCGGGGTTTGGGGCCCGACCCCCCCCTCATCAAAAAGCTAACAAACAACCCAAAAATATTGAGAACCCCCTACACTTTTTCTAGCCCCACGCCCCCCTACCCTTCGATTTTCACGCCTTTTCCTAATGTAATTTGGGGGGTATGGAGAAAAAATGGGGCCTAAAATTTTTAAAAGGGGGATCGAACCACGGGGGCCTGGCATTACCCACATTCAAAAGGGGTTTTTTTCCTTGTAGAGGAAAAAAGGGTTTTTGGGAATCAGAAGATCGTGCCGGGACCAAGGAGAACCCCCCACACCCCACAGGAATCAACCCCCTTTCCACTAAAAAACCCCCTTACCGATACCTCATCCCGTCCCTTGGTAGATTTGACGTTTTTTTTTTGGTACCAAAATTCTTACTACCTTTCTGGCTACCCATTGACAATTAATTGGATAGAAGGGGGTTTAGGATTGAATTTACAGTAATTGTACATACATTTTTCGTAAAGGGGAAAAAAAAAAATTTTAAAAAACCCCAAACCCGAACACACCCAACCAGTTTTTTAAACTCTCCGTTATTGGCATCGGGGAACCAAATATAAATCCCCAAGACCAATCAGCCACTTTAAATAGGGGTTTTTTCGAGTTTTTTAAATAAAAAAATTTGGGGGGAGCTCCCAAAACCCAGATTCGTTAAACAAAAGGGGTTTTGTTAAAGGAACTCAAAAACCCAAACCCCCAACCGTTTTCCACCTAATAGTTTTAAAACCCTTTTTTGTTTAACATTAATAATCTTTTTTCTACTTCGGGGGAGGATTTTCCAGCGGAAAGATGGGGATCAGGGGCCCAAGCCCCTACCCCTTAACCCCGCCCCTCTACACCCACGTGACATGCTCATAAATTTACGTCCCGACGGCGGGGGCCTACCGGGGGGCGCCTGAAACTGGGCTGGGAAAGGGGACAAAAAACCCCGGGGAAAGGGGTACTTGAAGTGCCCAAAAACCCCCCTCTCTATGAAAAGGGGGAAGATACAAAAAATCTCTACTTTTTATTTACAAAAACATTTTTTTTTTGGGAAAAATTGTGGGGAAAAAGTGTTTTTTAAAAAAACTTTTTTGCTGTCTGTTTAAAATGTGTAACTAATTGTATTCAAAAATAAGAGAGTTATTTTTCCCAAATTTTGACTTTTTTTTTTTCCCATATTGATCCTAGTTTTAAAATTTATTAACTGGTTCAATATTTTCTTTTGGATATTTTAAAAAATTTTTTACCGTTGGCTAATTGCACTGTTTTAAAAAAATTTGTAGCTATTAGTTAACAAAAAAAAATTTTTCTTCTTTCAAAAATATGAATTTTTAAAATTTTTAAAAAATAATTGTTTAAAACAACAGTTTTTTTTAAAATTTTAAAAAAAATTTTGCTGAAAAATATGAAAACATGAATAAAAAAATATACAATTTTAAATTGAACTAAATTCATTTTATTATACAAAAAAAATTTTTTTCATTTGTAAAATTTTTATTCATATAGGTACTTGTAACATCCCTTATTTCCCCCACAAAGAAAAGGCTGGTACAAACATTAAAAATTAAATAAGCCCCCCAAAAAAAACAAATAAGCAGGGGAGCCGATAAGACGATTACAAGGAAAATAGACCAAACTGGGTCAATTTGTCTTCTGTTTCCCCAAAAACCCCCACTCACAAATATTTAATTTTTTTTAAAAATTTTGGAAAAAACCTATGGCTATATGAAGTATATAACATAAGAAATAAAACAAAAAAAATATTTTTGTAAATAATAATTTATTTATTAATATAAATAAGAAAATTAAATTTGCACAATACAAAGAAAAATATATATGTCTATTTAAAGGAAAATAGCACGGGGCGAGCAATCAGCCCTATTTATTAACATTTGATTTTCTCCCGTATCCAAAGACTTCCACAAAAATTCCAAATTTTTAAATAAATTGTAATACTTCCCAAGATTAACACTGACATAAATAAATAAAAACCCCGGACCAAGCGTTTTAAAGAAAAAGCCAATTTTCCCCCCAAAAGGCTTCAGAAACGACCCCAAAAAAAAACATCAACTCAATAATGGGTTTTTTTGTTTTTTTAAAAATATTAAAAAAAAACCTAAAATAAATAGCAAAATCTTTCCTTTTTAATAAAAAAAACATTTTACCCCGGGGGCTATAAGTTAATAAAAATAATTCTCATAACATTAATTAAAATGCGTTTTCACCCTTGGTTTACCATTTACGCTAATTTAATTAGGGTATTTTTAAATGAAAAATGAAAGGGGGGGCCCCTTAAAGTTTTTCGGGGGGGGCCCCCAAACTTTGGCCCTTTTTTTCCCCAAAAAAAACCTTCAAAAAAAACCCTTTGCCTTTTCAAAAAAAATAAAAAAATTTTGGGAAAAAAAAAAAAATTTAATTTCTTTTTTTCCAAATTTTTTAATTTAACAATTTAAAACCAAAAACCTTTTTGCCAAAAATTTTCCTTTCCCCCCAGATAAATAAAATTCTAAAATTACATTTTAATTTTTAAAAAAGGGTAACATTTTTGCTAGAGAGGGAAAAAGGGGGAACGAAAAAAAAGGCAAAAACAAAACAAAAAAAAGGGGGGGGGGAAACCGAACGGGGTAGAACAATTGATATGGGGAGGGCCTAGAACCACTTTTTTGGGGGTGACTCACAAAAAATTTCCCCCAAAATCCCCAGATGAAAAACCGTTAAAGCTTACAAACTTCAAAGCAATTTGCTGTACGAATTTTTTTCGAGGATGTTTTGGGGGGTTTTGGGGGGGGTCACTTGGGGGGGCAACTACGAATGGGGAATGGTAGTTCATTTTTTTTTTTAAATTTTTAAAATTCCCCAATTTTTGCTGATTTTTTAACCTTTTTTTTCTTTATTTTGGGGAAAAACCCTACATTCTTTAAAAAAAAGTTTAATTTTAAAAAGGGTTGCAAAGAACTAAAATTTTTTAAAAATTATTCAGAAAAATAAAAAAAAACCCTTTTAAAATATTTTTTTTTGAAAAAAACATATTTTATTTAAATCACCTTTTTTCTTTATTAGGGATAAATTTTTTTCGCATTGAAAGGGGGTCTTTGGGGGAAATCGGGGGTTTAAAAAAAATATCCCGCTTTTGGAAAATGTAACCTTGACTCATTTTAAAAATTTTTTTTAAAAAACAACTGCAAAAAAATTTTGGTTTTTTGATAAATTTTAAAAGCGTGGGGCTCCCGATACTTCGCAATCAATGAGTTTTTTTACATATTTTACTCGCATTTTTTACATATATTACCCTTCACTGTGTTTAAAAGCTTTTGCAGCAAAAAATTTTTTTTCTTTAGTTCCACCCCCATGCCTAAATTAGTTTGATTACTTACCAAGGGTTTTAAAAACTCGCAAGAAAATGTAGTTCACTGAAATTTTGCTAAAAAAATAGCGTAAAACTATTTAAAAAAATTTTTCAAATATCTCACCTTTTTCCATTAAATTTTTTCTTTTTTTATATTTTGTGAAAATCTCTTTTTTTGGAGCCAAAATTTTTTTTTCCCTATTGAAATGTCAACGATTTTTTTTCAAAAATATTGCCCAAAAAAACCAAAAAAATCTACCAAAATAAAGCATACGTCCGTCCAACAAATCATTGCAAAACCCGGATAAAAATGGGGATTTTTAAAAATTTTTAAAAAACCAAACAATTTTCGTTTCCAACTTAAAGCAAAAAATTGCGCAAATTCAGCTCACCTTAAAAAAAGTTCTTTTTTAAAACACTGAAACATTGCGCTTTTGACTTATTCACCCCCCAACACTCCATTTTATTCCCACTGTGACAGTTTTAATAAAATTAACCCGCACCCGTACACCTGCATTTTTTATTACACCATGGGGGAATATTGTTTTTCCCCTGCTTTCCCCCCAAAAAATTTTGAGGGGTCGGGGAAAATTTTTGGGGGTTGTTTTTCAGTTTTTAACTCAATCACCTAGAAAATTCCGTAAGTGAGGATGTGGGGACGTAAAAAGCCACAAATTTTTTTAAGGGTTTTTTAAAAAAATTTTTTGGACAAAAAAATAACTATTTCTCCATAGCAACTTTTTGTTTAATTTTTTTTAATGTTGATATCAACAGGGGTTTTTTTTTTCCTCAACGAGTCATAAAAAATTTTAAGGGAAAAAAATTTTAAATCTTTTTTAAAAGTTTTCTTTTAAACCCCATATTCTCGACAGATTTTTAACAGCTTTTTTATACCCACGTAATAAAAATTAAACTAAACTTACTTTTGAGAAAATTTTTTTATTTATTTTAAAAAAATGTTTTTCATATAAACTGAAAAAAACAAAATTTTTTCGCGCCCCTAAATCACCACCTTAAATGTTTTGGGAAAATTTGGGGGGGGAATTGGGTTTTGGCCTTTTCCCTTTTTTGATCTCTTTTTTTGAAAACTCCCAAAAGCGGCGACCAATTCCAAAATATTTGTTCCTGATAGTAACTTTTTAAATGAATCGCTCTATCAACTGATTCACTTCCTTTTTAAATTCTTCCAGACTCCAAGTCTTTCCAATACCTTAAGGGGGTTTTTTCGAGGTCTTTAAAGTTTTTCCCGAAAGTTTTTTTCTCTTTTTTCTAGAGCCCCCCGGGAACATCACACCCAAAGAGCTTTAAAACAGTATGTTATTTTTTGTAAACCTACATTTTCCCCCCCAAATTTTAATCATTCCCCTAAAGACACTTTGAATAAATTTTTAAACTGTTTTTTTGGGGGAAAAAAATTATTATTTTTTTCCCCCCGCAACAAATGAAAAAAATTTGGGGGGGTTGTTGAAAAATCTGTGGTTTTTTTTTTTTTTCCCTTTAAACATATTTAATCAGTGGGTTTATTTTAAGGGAAAAAAAAAGTACAAAACCCAAGTTGGGAAAAATTTTTAAAAGGGGGGCAAAAAATCATAACTTTACATTTTGTAGATCAAAGCATTTTAACTTCTGAACATTCAAAACCCGTAAATTGCTTTTTTTGGGGTGAACTTTTTATTTAACAACTTTACTGCACAATACCCCTAAAATTTTTTAAAATTTTTTTTTTTTTTGGGGGAGAGGTTTTCCCCGTTTTATCCAATATTCTTTGGGAAATTTTTTTTCATTAAAAATAATTTTTTGGTCGTTATTGATGGACCCTTATGAATTTTTTCATTAAAAAAAAACTTTGGGTTTAATATTTTTTTGTTATTCTCAACATATATCCAGTATTAGTCAAGTCGCTTTTTTTGATGGGCCTAAATTTTTAAATTTTTCCCTTTGGCAAAACCCCACTCCTTTTCTCCTGAAAGACCACCATATTTGAAGTAAAAAACCACCTTCATCATGTGGGAACCTCGAAACAATAATTTTCAGCACCCGATAAACAAAAAAGCCCTTATAAACTTTGAGTAAAAGAAGGTCCTTCTCACTCATTCATGCATTCTACCACCTCTATTTCTATCTGTGTTTCAAACCGTATGACTAGCTTAATCTATAAGAGATCCAAAGTTTGCAAAAAAATTTTATGTTTTTTTTTTCGTTAGCTTTGAAGCTTATTCTGATGATAACATTTCAAAAAATTTTTAAAATCCGTGACAAATTTAAAGAGCCTTTTTTTATTGCAGATATCTCCTGCTTTTCTGAAGTACTTTTAATATACATTTTTCCTTGACAGCACCCAAAGGAAAAAAGAACCCCTTCCTTTGGAAAACATTTCCCAAAAATTTTCGTTTCAAAACTTTCCCTGAATTCCTTTTTTTAAAGCCCAAATATGGCTCCCATAAAACCAAAACTGCTTCAAAAAAGGGTTCCCCCAAAAATTTTTTTCCCCAAAAAACTTTAATTCTTTATTGTATTAAGGGAACATCTTTCAGCGAGAAATCCGTTTAGGTTCTTTTACCATTTTTTTTTATTAAAAAAAAATAACACTAATATTTCAAGCGATTTTTTTATAAAAAAATTTTATTTTTCTTTCTAATTTGACCTGTCCTTCCAAATCAAGTTATCTGCATTTTCCTGTTAAAGTTTTTTACTCTAAAACCAATGTTGTTAAAAATCATGAATTAAGAAACAAACTAAAAAATTTGTGTTTTGATAATAAAGTGAAAAATTTTGGGTGCATATTTTTTCCCCCTAGTAGGCTTTTTTCGCAAGACATTCACTACATATGGTTCCAACAAGGGTTGTGATAACAATTTCCCTTACGTTAGGCCCCAAAGATTCATAAAATCACTTAGATGAATCTTCAATGTCATTAATAGGAAAATCTACTAAAAATATCAAAGGATGCCTGCCGAGTCCATTGATACCCAAAAAAAAAGTTTTCTTTTTTTTCCCCTTTTTATGAAAAAATAAACTTTTATTTCTTCCTACATAGGAAAATTTTTGTTTTTAAATAGTGTCCCCTACGCTCTTCCTGCCCTTTTTGGCTGGAGCAAAAGGCTTGGTTTACAGGGGTTATCTTCATACACTCCTTTGCTTCGATCCATATTTGCTTATGATTGCATCGTTTGTAGCTTTTCCCCAATAATATTATTTTTTAATTTTTTCCATGAAATAAAAATCTATCGTTCTTTTGGCCCCTCTTCTAAACACACAAAAAAAACCTTTTCAAAACCATTTTGGTTTTGGGAAGATTTATTTTTTTTTTCAAAAAAGGGGTACCAAGGAAAATTATTACCCAAAGGTTTTTTTTTTTGCGGTGGAACTTAAAAATTTTTAAATGTTTTCGATATCTGAAGTTATCGACATTTTTTTAAAAAGAACTGGAAATAGAAAAGATTTCCTGCTTCATCTACATATTTTTAAAATTTTTTTAAAAAATACCCCAAATTTTCCCAGAACCTTAAAAAAAATAGAAGGAAAAAAGATAGAAACATAATAAGGAACAAACGAACGGGAAGTTGCATAAAACAGAAAATAAAAAATAAACAATAAAGAATCAAATTCTTTTTTTAATTTTTTTTTTTGGGTTTTTTGTATATCTGATAGGATAAAATTTGGGGCAGAGTTAAAATTAGATTTAGTTGATAAACTTTTTTCGGTACCATGTTGGGGGGTATGACGTCCCCTAGGCCCTCTGCTACATATTCAGATCAAAAAAATTTGAAAATTTTATTAATAAGGGCGTCTTTTTGGCAATGCCCCCCCCCATAAGGAAAAAAGGGTTAAAAGAGAAAAAAGGGGCGAAAAGGCAAAAAGTTTAAAAAAGGGAAAAAAAATAAACTCATAATGAAAAAAATTTGTGTAAAGTTTAAAATGGCTAAAAAAGGCAAAAAGGAAAAAAAAAAAACCATTTGGTAAAAAGGGTTAAAATAAAAAAGGGAAAAAAAAGGGGAAATAGTACAAAAAGGTAAAGGGGAAAAAAAACCTTGCTAAACAAATAGAGGAAATTCGAAAAAAGGGGGGAAACGGGGTAAAAATGGTAAGTGGAAAAAAAAAGGGTTAAAAAAGGGCTATAAAAAATTTTGTTTAGGTTGTTTTAAATCATACCCTTCTTGAATGTCAATAAATTTTTCAATTTTTTTTCCCTTTTAAATAATCCCTTTTTTTTTCCCTTTTTTTCCCTTAAAAAGTATTTAAAATTTTCCCCTTTTTTTCCCTTAACTTTTTTTTTTATTTTTTGAAAGTTTTTAATAAATCTATTTTTATTCTAGCAAAACCCTTTTTTTGCACTCTTAAAGCTTTTTATTTACTATTTATACCAAAATATTTCCAGGGGTAAACCCGGGGTATTTCAAACTTTTTTGGGAAAGAAAAATAAGCTATTCCCCTCAACTCCCCCAAAGTTATGAATTTTTTGGGAACCTTAATAAAGAATTTTTTCCCCCCCTGGAGATTCGCAGCTTTTGAACAAAAATTTTTAAAATTATTCAAAAATTTTTTTACTGGTTTTTATAATTATAAAAAAACTTTCTAAAATAAAAAAAAGTCTAATAACTTATGCCTGGGCTTAAATTTTTTTTTAAAATTTTTACAATTATTAAAATTTGCATATCGGTCCGAAAATTAAAACTTTAAGGTTTTAGATCGTTTTAAAATTAGGAGGGGTTTTGGTGACAAGCTTCTGACAATACAATTACAGTTAAAGTTAATTTAAATATTTTAATTTAAAAAATCAAAAACAAATGTGAGCCCCAAAATTTTTGGGGATGAAAGTATTACAAGCTCCCCCTATTTTTGTTTTTCAGTAAAAAGAAGGTGGGGTTTTTAAAAACTCGGGTAATTTTTATTGAGCGTTGTAGTCATTTTAATTTTTTTCCAAATTTCCCCCCCCCCAAATTTTGATACATTCCTTAAATTCAACCTTATTTGTCCCCACTCACTAGCATCATTAAAAAGCATGGGGCAAACCTTAATAGTTTTTAAAAAAAACCTTAAAAAAAAAGTTAAATTTAAAAGCATAAAGGCCTGGCCGATAGTGAAATATAAAACAAAAAATAAAAACTAACAATGTGTCAAAAATTTTTTTTTCAAATGCTCCCCTTTATTTTGAAAAGAATCAGTAAAAATGAATTCCTCTTTATTAATTTTGCCCCAAAAAAATTTTTGTATAAAGCAACAACAAAAAAATAAAGGAAAAAATTTGGGGATCGTTATTTAAAACTCTGTATAAAAAACACTGTTGAAATTTTTTATTGATTGATTTCGATCCACACATTCCAACCCTCCACCCTCCTCCCCCAAACTTGGATAATTTTTAATACTGTGGGGAAAAAATCCCCAAAATCCAATTTTCCCAAAAATTTAAAAAATTTTACATATATTTTCCTTATCATAAAAAAAACCCCCAATAAAGCTTTTTTTATTTGTTTTAAAAAAAAACCCGAAAATGTAGTAAAATCATTAGTTCACAGTTTTTAATTTTTTTTAAAGTTTTTGAATATAAAGGTTTTCTTTAAAAAAAGCTAATATTCATACGCTTAGCTAATATATCTTTTTTTCCCTTTGACCCTAAATTTCTGAAAGTATAAATACCGGGTAAAATTTTTCTTTTTTAAAAAAGAGTGTTTAATAAAAAAAGAAAAGGGAAAGGGAAAAAAAAAAGTTTGTTTACTTTGTACTAGTGATAAAATAAATATTTTTATTCTAGAAAAGGGTAGGCCCCTAGAAAAAGCTCAATTAAAAAGGGCGCAAAAAAAAAAGGGAAAAACAAAAAAATTTCAAAACTTGAATTGATATTTTTTTTAAATAAGGGCGAAAAAAAAACCCCAAAAAAAAGTTGAAATTTTAAAAATTTTATTATTTTTAAAATTCTTAAGGGATCTAAAATTTTGGTTCATAAAAAGAATAGTTTTACCCTTTTGGGTTTTTTAAAATTAAAAAAACTTATAAAAAATTCCCTTTTTATTAAAGGGTTAAATAAACACACTTTCGTTAAAATTAACTAATAATTTCAAATCTGTTTTTGATAGAAACCCTTTTAAAAAAAAAATAAAAATAAAAAAGTTTAATGAAAAGACAAAAAATCCGTAATTTTTTCGATTTTTATGGACTCAAAAAATTAAGACTTTTGGGCCTAAAATGGTGACTTTTGTTTTAATGGTGGTTTTTTATTTCACCACTCAATTTCTTCCCCAGGTTGGGGGGGCAGAAAAAAAACCCCAAAATGGTGTAGGAAGAAGAACGAAAAATTTGGGGGAAACTTAAAAAAATTTTTTTGAAGAAACGAAAACCCCTTTTAGGAAAATACCCCTTTTTTTACACCAAACCCGGGGGATTTTAACCCCGATTTTTCCTTAAACCCGCTTTCTACCCAAAAAAAAGAGTGACATTTAAGCCATGTGCCCAAACCGATGTGGAATTTTCCGTTTTAAAAATAATATTTTTAAATTTGCAGCTTTTTTTTTAATATAAAAAGGGCAAGGGGACATAACCCCGATAAATCGAAGGGCCAAAGTTCTAATCAAGTCACATGTTCCCCCCGGGTCGGTTTTAAAAAAAAATTTTTTTTTTTTGCCCGATTAGCATAACTTGGCTATTGGCAAAATAGTAATTTAGGGAAACACCCCTTTTTTTTTGGGGTATTTTAACATTGAGTTTTTATACCATTTTAGGAGGGGGGGGGGGGGAAGGGGATGCCATTTTTAAAGGGGAAATTTTTTAAGTTATTTTGTCAACACCAATTTACAGTAACGTGTGGAGAAAAAATCCACAGCTGGTCCTTGTTGTTTAAGGGGAGGGCCCAAAAAACCCCAAAAAAAAAAAGTTTTTTTTATAAAACAACCACGCAACGCGGGGCCGTGTTGATACCAGTTGTTTTATAGAACCGTAGTTTGGGCCCGGGTCACAGAACTGTTAAAAAGGGAAAAATTTATAAACCCGGGGACCTTTTTAAAAGAACTCTGTCAACTTTTTCTAAGGCCACTTTCACATAAAAAAAATTAAAAAAAGAAAAAAAAACCCCCCAAAAATTTTTGAGCACGCCACCCATCCCCCTAAGCCATCCTACACGTCGGGGGGGGGGTTTTGGGGCGATTAAAAATTAAAATAACGTTTTTATTATAAGCTTGAAAATGTGTTTAACTTGGCTTTTTTAACAAAAATAATCTCATTTGTAAAACGTAGAAAATATTTAGGGGCTAGCTTTTGGAGTTTTTTAAAAAGCTTGACACTTTGGGAAGTATTTTTCTTTTTTTTAAACACATTGCCATTTTGGGAGCCTTAAGCACATCCCCTTTAAAAGTATCAACTCCAAAAAAAAAAAAAAACCAAAAAGTTAAAAAGTTGAAAATTTAGACCAAAGGGCCTTTTCCCTTTTGGGAAAACCCCTAAAAAATATAGGGGGTTGGGGGGAAAACATGAAAAACCCCTCATTGATCAGATTAATTTTCCCCCTTTTAAAAATTCTGGAAATATTTAAATCTATCATAAAAAATAAATAAAATTTTCATTGGTATTAGTTTTTTTCCCCAATTTTTTCCCCGGTTTTTAGTTTCAAGAGTAAGCTCCCCAAACCTGATAAACATTTTTTCGCCCAAAAAAGGGGGTTTTCAGTTTTTTTCCCCAGCCCCCCAATATCCCCGGGGGTTTATTTAGTAAACAACTAAAGGGTTTTTCCCAACCACGTTATCCAATTTTAAAATTGGGAAACCCCCAAAAAAAAAGAAAGTGGAACCCGGGATCGGGGCCCACTTTTTTTTAAAAGGTTGTTAAACCCCAAGGGGTTTTTTTTATTTTCACAAATATTAAAAGACCCAATCCCTTACTTTTTGGGGCCAAAGGTATGGGAAAATTTTAAACCCCCAAAAAAAACAAAAAAAAAAAAATTTTAAAATTTAATTATTTAAAAAAATCGATGGGGAAAACCCCCTTAAAACCCTGTTTATTGACTTTCCCTCGGTAAATCAAAAACAAAAAACCCAAAAAAAAACTTGACAGGGGGCCCACGAAAATTTGGTTTTTGTCATTTTTATAATTTTTTTTTTAGACCCATGTACGCATAAAAATTTTTTCCGGGGCTTCAAATCGCCCTAAAAAAAAAACAAAATTTTTGTAAAGGGGGAAAAAAGGCCCCCTCAAAATTTTTTCAAGTATTGATCAATCTTTTTTTTTCCCCCTTGAACATCCCCTAGTAAGACTTTTTTTCAATCGATGTGGTTAAAGATCTTGTCCAATTTCTTATAACAAGAAATATTGTCGTGTAAGAGGCATTTACTTGAATTATTTCCTTCAAACTGGGTAGCTAAACCAAACATGTGCGACACCATTAACGTTATACTAGGGCCTGGAATATGAGCTTTGTTTCCAGAGAAGCGTCCCCCATGTTAATTTCTATTGTCTTGTATCATATATAAGCGACAGGCTGAGCTTACACACCTATTAGAGAGGCTTATGCGTTACAAGCTTGCAACTATTTTTAAATAGTCATGCGAAGAAAATACGAACTCCAAGAATCCGGATCCAGCAAATGTCCACAATGAAATTGTGGATAGCTACACGTGTCAAAGCCAGATTTAATAACAATTTCAAAGTTAAAATATTCAAATTTACCCTCTAAACTAACCTTACATAATGGATGTGATTTTAAATTGAGAATAATGAAGTCAGAAATATAATAATTTAACTAAAAGAGTGCATTATATTTAATTGGAAAATAAGTCAATACTATTAGATATAGGGGTTACTTTTGTTTTGTACTTTTACACATAAATTTTTAACCTAACGTCTTAGGACTGCGTGAACCCAAACTGCTGGCAACTCTATAACCAAAGAACAATCTGAAACTGGGTAACTTAATATTATGGGTAACCTCTATAAATGGTACCTTTGGCTTTATTCTTATTATATACATAGTGAGCCTATCACCTTAGACTTCATGACCAAATTGTTTCAGATAGTTTCAAAACCATAAGCTTATAAATCTAACATCGATACAATTCAATGGTAAAACTGAGAATCTGCTAAATGGTTTGCTACTTTTACTTTTAGCCTGAAGGCAAAATGAATGTATTAGTTTGTGATGTTAAAATGTATCAAATATTACCAATATTAGTATGTTTGTTAGTATTCTAGGGTAATCGTTTTCTATCACCCAGTGGAAATTTCAAGCTTAAATCTAGATAATGTGGACCACGACTACATCTGGAGATCCGGGCAATTGCATATTATAGAATGCATGGTAATAATAAAATAATAAAAAAATTATAATAATCATGCAGGAAATCTATTACACTTGGAATGTAGCGCATGAAAATTTCTGTAGGTTTGTATATAATATGTTGATTGTGTGTGTGTTTGTTGTCAATATGGTATGGTTCATTCACTTCTATTCCAGTCATCTATGGGGCTGTTTTGAAACGTAGGATTATCTTATGTTCTTATCTCCCCAAGTTAAACATTAAATAATTTTTAAAGCAAAGGATCTCACTACCTTCAAGGATGTGGTTGTTCCTAAATCATCAAGACTTTGCCACCAAAGGTATAATGGCTACTGTTAAGCGTTATAGTAATTAGTTAAGTAAACTCTTCTTTGTCTGTACTGATGAGAGCATTTTTTTTCAGAGAACAATCCATACATATATATTAACAAGCCTCGGACCTCTCGATTTGATAAACCTAATCCCTCTTACTACTACGCCTTATCTTGAATCACGTTAGGACAGAGTCACTTCGATCGTGACAGGAAATTGAAATGACAAAGTCTATTAGAGCCAGTTAGTCAACATATTGTGAGCCTTATTACTACTCTTTAAATAGTTTTTTTATAGAACTGTATAAACACAAACTATTTTGGCTTCAAGTGGCTAGAGGGCTATGTCCTACAAACCTCCACCTCCCAAAAACATTTTAATCCTGGCTGCTGCTATTAATAGTATGCCTTCACTGAAAATTGTGTATCTTGAGCCATTGAAATTTATTTTTAATTTATATCTTCTTCGTCTTCACCCCATAAGTGTAGTTAAAATAAGTAAACAATAGACAGAACGATTTGTAAGACTTGTAAAAATATGTTGATAAATGAGTATCATAATTCCCTCTTCCCTATAAAATACGGACACTTCTTTCTAAACTATCCTCCTCATTCCCTAGTCGCCTAGTTAATTCCGCTCTCTAAATAATCAAATTTGATAGATTATATAAGGCAAAGAATGTCTAATGGTGAAATAATGACGACCATCCCTGCTGCTTGATATTGACCCAATCCTTAAAAGAGCCACAGGGAATCTGAAACACCTGGCTACATTATTCAAGTTGAACTGCTGCCTGGTGGTAAAAATTACATTTTCTGAAAGGTCTGATTGCGATACAAGAAAGATGAAAGAAGGGGAAGGGAAGGATAAAGGATAAGGTAAAGAGTGGCGACTTTGTGTCCCGCAAAGGTGGCTATGTAGTGTGCTGCGACGAAACTTTTCATTCCTATGCGATTTATATTAGGGGCTGAGAAAAAAAAAAAAAAATATAATTAAGGCACGAGGAGTCTAGCCTAAATGTTATATCAATGAGATTGGTTATAGTAATATTCATATATTGGGAAGTGAATGTAAACTAATAATTGGGAAATATAAAGTAAGGAATTTCAAAGAATAGCCAGAAAAAAGTATCTAGCACAAGTGATAAAATAAATCGCAATTTATCCTTGTACAAATGAACGATTTAATATCCAATACAAGTAAAAAATAAAACTGGTGACTATCAGAGGGAATTAATACTTAAACTTATAAACATTTCAGTTGCTTAAAATTTTTAAAATAACACCTGCACACGGAATTGAACCCGGACCTTGTCCCGTTTGACAGATATCATTTATTCTATAAAAATTCAGGATATATCTAAGATTCGGCTAAACGATTACTAAAGCAAATATAAAGCTTTTACTATTTGATTCTAAATTATAAAAAACGTTTGATAACAGTTAAGAACAATACTAAATTTTTAGCCGTCAAAGTCAAAATCACGTTATACTTATCATTTAACACTACATTATATAATAATTTTCAAAATAACAAAACAACACTACCAAACTCCATTAAAGATATGAGAGATAAATTTTCTATACTCAAAAAGCGATGGATTTCAATTGCAAAATGTACTATTATAAATTCACTATTCAGTGCAGTGTTCAAATGATTATAATGAAATGGAATTTAGCCGTTATATTTGACAATATTATTTGAAAAACCATCTGTAGTCCCAAATTTCTCTATAAATCAACTTCCTCCGATTCATAGAACGAGTCTTGAAAAAATATATACTTTAACTTGTTCTATGTGTGTAAATGCTAAATCCATTAGTTAACTTTAGTGGATTTATCGCTAGTACTTCGTAGGGATTTCCATTTACATTTAATTACAACAATGAGATGGTTGATGATGAAAGTACAATTTTAAGATTAAATAAACACGTTCTGTTTCGGTAGGAGATGTGAGACGTCTTCGAGCTAAAAGTTTTAAATTATTATACATGTATTCAACTGTCCCTAAAATATTCCCAAAACCCTCTAAACACCACCACTAACAACAGACAAGTTTCTCCTTACCCATGGAGCTCAGATTATGTGACCTACGTTATATTACATGCACGATCTTATTACAACCCGTGCTCATATGACCTATTTGATTCTACTTACTTTTTCAACTTTAGTTTAAGGCTTGAGGTAAAGGGAGGAACGTTGCGCGCAGTGCATGAAGCTCCCCAAGCCTACAGTCAACTCTTCTAGCCGTGAGAAGTAAGCTTCATGGGATCGACTCCTACCTATTTACTGACAAACTGAAACGACGCTTAGGAAATAAGATTTCCCCTTCATCCACTATTGATCATATATATTTGGGTTTTTAGACCATTAAAATGCGACTTTATATTAACTAGCCCCCTTCCCGTAAAAAAATATTGTAAATAATCCAGTACATTATTATACACCGCGACTTACTACCTTCGGGGTTATAAACGCACAATGAATCTCTGTAAAACAAAGCTTCAAAATCATCCACATGTCAATATAAAAAACAATTTTTTTTACTTATTTTTTTGAAAATACAGTCCTACTATCACTGTAAGTCCCCCTCCTCTTTTTATCCTCCCTCCTATTTTCATTTCATTCCTCTTTCCTCGCCCCTAACCCCCCGCCGCCCTCACCAACGCCACTTTACCTTCAACAACATTTTTTCAACGACTATATTATATAGCTAACGACATTTTATGAATGAACTAGAGTAGCTGTTGCCCCGCGGCCGTTTGCTCGCAGTGGGAAGTTTGATTATATACAAATACTAAAATATACATATGTATTTTACCCAGATTAATTTAAAATATACGTTAGCGTTGAGCCCATAAATTGACCTCAGATCAAAAATAATTCAAGTCGATACAACTTTCACGCCCCTTTTTCATCCCTTATTAAATAAAATTTCCAAAATTCCTGAAACACATATTTATTTGTTTTACGTCAATAACCGAAATACAAAATATTGTTTATGTAACTTCAAAATGACGGACCTTCATACATATATCATCCCCTATTCTGGAACCCCTTTGGGGTGGAATTTTTCTAAAATAATCCTTTCTTATGGGGTGCCTACAAACAAAATGATTATACAGTCGTATTTCAATGGTTGAGCCTTGATAGTTGCGCTCGGCGAATGAGAATCAGTCATCAGTCAGGTCATCAGGACAATGTTATTTATAGTATTAGATAAATTAAATTTTCAAGAATAAAATATAGCCTATGTTACTTCGCTGATAATGTACCTTTATATTGGTAAAATATATTTTTTAAACAGTCCAGTAGTTTTTGAGTTTATCCAATTACAAACAAAAAAAATCAGATCTTCCTCTTTATAAATACTAAGGTATATATTATTAAATAACGGCCGAAGAAGAGAGCTGGCTACGTTTGATCGTAATCGCCTGCTGCTCACCGCTTACTTAATGTCTGTGAGGATGGTATCGATAGTCTCACCACTCGGAAAAAAAAAATCTTTTTGTTTTTTTTTTGGAAATGAATAAGTCACCGCTGAGAAGTTTTATTACTAAACGTCCACTTAGACTTGTTAAAATAAGTTTTATATTTTGTTTTTTGAGCAGCCCTTGTCAAATTTATTAAAGTCAACATACGATGTAATTAATGTTATTTGTCTAAGAGTAGATTACTCAGAATAATTCATCATGTTTCTGTGATGTGACAAATACTTGTGTATTATATATTGGTTAGCAAACCACTTAAATCTTGCCACGCGCCACGTGTAGACAGTGTTAACTTTATAAAAACTCTGGTTGGTATTCCTAGGTATCCATAATATATATTTTCTAGCAAGATAATTTAGAGACGTTACTATCCAATGCTTTGGTATTAATCACCTGTGGCATTTGAGGTCTAGGTAACATTGTATTTTATTGTTATAAGGTTTCATAATTTATTATTAATTATAATGGGGAAGTTACCCCCCTTTTTCACTTATAAGTGGAGTATAAGCACCTATGTATAGAGAGCTCATTTGTGATAGCTGAGTCCAACTGTCTAATGTTACACACCCTCAGGCTGATTAGATTATAAGTGAATTTGTCCACCCCTTTTTTTGATGGTGTATCGCTTTGTGCTCCTGGTATGGGCCTTTAATTTATTTTTATTAATAAGCAATGTTGGGGAAATCCTAACTGTGGCTATGCTACTCAATACCCCTAAGGAGAAAAAAAAATAAAAGACTTAATCCCCTGGGGCACCAACTGTGTAGACCCTTCAATTTATTAGAAGATCTCTTTTACTTTAAAAGTTTAATTGCTATACAGAATATTTTATATATAGCCTACTATAGACCCTTTAGGAATTTAAATATTTAATTTTGATACCATTAGTAGGATATTTTCTCAGAACTGTTATTATTTTAAGACAAATCACATATTGCTCGACTAAAATTATTTTTTGTATTTTGATTGTTGTCCACTTCTATAATCCCATTAATGGGCGCAAGCAACAGTTTTATTGCTTTGATATATTCACGAAAATAATTTAGGACTTGTTTATTAAACTTAAATTATCTGTTTAAGCTTAATTTTAAATCATTTAAATTGACTTTTTCTACTAGTAGTAAATTCCTGTTTCCCTGGGGCCCAATTTAGTGTTTCCATCACTACATTATGTTAATTTGAATGTTGTAACATACGGCGATGTTGTGGTAGAGTGATATGGTATATTTTAACCTAATCCAAAAGAGAGAAAATACGCGGTCCCCCCTTAGTCATTTCTGAACTAAAGGGTGAAGATATGTGTTAAGTAATGAAAGTACAACACCATTCGGAATTAAAAACCCCACCCAACCTTCGTCAAAGGCAAATCAAGACTAAATTAATATAAATTCCTCAATAATTTTAGTTTAAAGTCATCTTGCTTATCTTAAATAAAACAGATCGTTTCTTGTATATTAAAGAATGTTTCTAAAATTGTATAGCGAACTGGGTGTTTAATCCACGTGTCACCAAACGGGATATCACTACAGCCCATGATGCCCAGACTTTACAAAGTATTATTTTTATTTTTTTCATTTGAATTATTTGAGTGCTTAAATGTACTTTTCAGAACTGACTATAATTATTAGCAATTGACTTAAAAACCAACTTAAATAAAAATTGACACGAACATCCACCATCAACGTTATTCAACACTGTGAAAGGGGAAACCCTACATTTCACCAGTGATATTTTCGTCATAGGCAGGAAACGAGTCCGGAGATCCTTAGCTCAGTTAATGAGACGATATCAATGTGTCGGAACATTTTGAATAATGACGATTAGTAAAGTTCGATAAGAGCTAACATTGTAATATACAAAATTGACGTGAACTTAGCCGTTATCCATTTGGCACTGACACTATGAGAACTAAACATTATAAATTCAAATAAAGGAATGTTGAAACACATGAAAAATATAATCAAGGCCAGCAAATCATAACTAAATAGCTATACCATGGAAGTGCCTACCATTTTTCTTTGAAATGAACATTTACATTTATTAAAATTTAACATTTGGTTGCATATGTATGTACCATAAATAAATATTATAACAAATACCTTTGAAAGTGAGACCTGGTACACGAAAAGTTATCTCAATACCGTGTATTGCAAGCAATGTGGCACAACCATCAACAGTACAGGGATTATCCAGTGTCCATTACATACAGACCTATTTTTTAATGCTAAGTTTTAGATAGATTTGAGTAATATGAATCCTCAACCACATCCATCAACCAATCACGCCTTAAACTGATGGTGAATTGTACGACTCCTGGAAAATAGTATGAACCTGAATATGTCAGTGGAAAGCGCATTGGCATACTACTTGCTAATTTAAATGTCCCAGCTTTTCAATTATCAGAGTGCGGGCCGGGGTTCAACCCGTCGGTCCCAGCACAGATTTATCTGATTTCCAAACCCTTCCACACCGCTGACAAACAACATGTAATGTGTGGAATCCAGGTCACCTACCGTGGTTTTCGGATTCCACTTAAACTGTTGTCCTTCCATTTCATTCTCACAATCAACCCTACCAAATAAACAACATTGCGGAAGTGCGTATATACCCTAACTGGTAGTAAGACGCGTGTGCTAATAATAATAAATCATAATAATAATCATAATAATCATAATCAAAGTGCAGGGTTTTTATATTTAAATTTAAATTGAAAAATATTCTAGACAAATACAAATTTTTGTTTATTTGTCCTATAACGAACATTTGATTTATTTGTTAAAAATAAATTAATAGGAACTCGAATGGTTTTTGACAGTAATCCGTACCTCTTAATAATTGTTTGATTGTTTACTAGTTAATCAGAAAAACCAATAAATATGTTTTCTAATGAAGACCTAAAATGAAGGGGAATAAATCTCCCTTAGTTTAATGAAAAACAACATTTTAGGTAAATTATAAAAAAGGTTACCTATCTTGAAAAAATAACTAAAACGTATTAATCCAAAAAAGTTTTTAATTATTGGTTGTCAAGCTCTGACAGTTTCCATAAAAATGTGTATATTTATAAGTGGTCAATAGTCATGTTATTTGATACAAATAATAGATGCGAATCAAATGTGTCATATTTAAAAAAAATTCAGTTGACATGTTTTATATTTAATATATGGAAATATATCATAGAGATATTGGTATAAAAACGACCCACATATAGAGGAAATACTCGTCCATTTGTCAATAAAGACGCTATCCTGAACGAAACGAAGAATAGTTCTTTGTGACATGAGACAAACAAAGTAATCCTATTAATTAGAATAGCAGATTTTAAAATATATAACCATTTCAAGGTTACATAAATAGAGGATTTTTTTTCCACCTGACTATTTGAAAAAAACATGTATTAAAAACTAGCCAATTTAAAATGTTATTAAAATTAGTTGGACAAGGGAATCAAACTTGAATTTTTGGCTTTGGTGTGCCAATTACACAAGCCACTGAGCGTAAGGGTCTAAACAAAGGTCCCGGGTTCGATTCCCATGTTACGGTGTAATTTATCACTTATTTGAATCATGTATTTTTAATATCCTCCAACGGACATTATTACCGTAATACAATGATATGCAGCTTGTATGTAGATATTAACACAAACGGTATGGAATATTAAGATAGTTTATAGACGTGCACGCTTCGTATCATCACAAGATGGTATATCACGGACAAAGAATCACGCTTGTAAAAGCATTACTCCCGATAAATTCAGACGGACATGATACTCGAGCCTGTGGCGTTTAAAATCACGATAAAATAGGAAAGGTTGAATTATGCGTAATTAACATAAAGTAGTTAGGTGGATATGATTAATTAACACCTTAAAAAAAATGATCATACACAATAATTATTTATATATATTTGCAAACGCTATTCGAAATTAATTTAACGTACCTGAAGAAAGAGTTATGAACATAAAACGTACCAAATCTACACCATGATAATGTATGAAAGGAACAAAATTTATTTAATGAAAGTTAATATAGCTAAAAACCCGATTCTAGACAGCAAGGTCTTAGGAAACACAGGTACTCCGCAGTAGAAAGACTAAACAGCCGAGGGGAGACTGACCTTCAAATCACTAGAGGTGTGAAGAGGGGATTTCAAAAATGATTTAACTCACCCGCACGTAAATGTGGTGGACTTCCTCTAAAAATAGCATTCCTCATTCTTAAAACCGTTGGCGTATAGTTAGTAATACAACGAAACTGAAAGTGCTAGTAAAGACACTGCTAAAAAGAACATCTCATTCATCACAGTTGAATGTTTTATATATATATTATAATATAAATATTAATTAGATACATCGAACGCGAATGTCACACGGAGACAAATCTTATAAAGTCACTTCTGAACTATCAAAAAGACCCTAGCTAGTAGTTGTAACTCCTCTATAATCCCACTCGCACATCTCATGGCAAGTATGTCATAGATTGGCTTTCCTCTAGGGAAATCAAATATTCCAGAGATAAACGGACATAGGACTTCTCTACCACACTGAAGTAACAAAGAACAACTGATGTTTAAACTAGACACAGAAGCAAACTTCCAGAGGTATTTTGTTTGTCAATTGCTGTTTTATTACTCAAAGAGCTGAAGAGAAAACTCTAATGGGAGGATCTCCCTCACCTTTAATAGGTTGTAGTTATAGACTGGTTTTCGGGGTCGAGTCATAATTGTTAACCTCTACACGCAGAGTGTCCAACAAACTCATGGATACATTCAATTCAGACTGGATTTTATATACATGTTTAATGCTTAGAATGAACAATTATTTTTTAATCATAAATTACGTTTAAAATTGTTCCTCTTTTTTAAATAAAAAATTACGAATGAGATAAGTAGAATAAATAATAATTATATACTAAAAAATATCAACAATCGAGGATACGCGGACTAAACGTAAACTCATCTAGTCAGTTATGGTATGCGATGAGGGAGATGGCGTTCGAATTCTATAGCCAGGTGTTTTTTTCCTTAATAATTTCTACATTTGCATCCATCAAAAATGCGGGTATATTTCTCATAAATTGTCCCAACTCATTCCTATTCCCTGAGTTTAGTTAAATATTAGAAGTATAATAGACGTGGGTGGAAAAAATATTCTTAATAAAAAAGTTGTGTGACTTTGAATGAAAATATAATATAAATCCGCTGGTTTTAGGCCGAATGTAATTAAAGATTTTACCACCTCTTACATAATTAGTGTTTAGTACTGGCGTCTTACTACCCGTTCGGGATATACGTTATGTACAATTACGCTAATGAATTATCAATTAAAAGGCTAATATTTTAGAGTAAGTGTCCCGCATTTGCGTGGAGGGAGAGTGAAAAATCATTTAGGAAAAACCACCCTCATTAGCAACGTGCCTAGGATTGAACCTTTATCTCTCCGTCCATCGGTAGTCTAGTCTACTATAAGAACGTAGCGCGTTGGACCATATGGCCATCCGAGGCGGGAAATTAAAAACTAATATTTTTTCAAAACAAATTATTTGGATCCTATAAATAGTTATACTCATTATATTTAACTATAAACAAAAGCCATAGGAAACTCTTAAGTTTGTTTTTATTTTACTGTCTTTGAATCGTTCTGATCCAACGAAGACAAAACTTCATTTATGAAACGCCTCTCTGCATTACAAATGGGCCTCTTAAACTTTTTTCAACTCTAAATACCAGTGTGAAACTATTTAACGTAGTATTTAGACAGCAAGATTTCTTACAGCGTCAGTACTCCGCACGATCATTAGTTTAAAACAAACAATCAACTAAATTAAAATAAACTGCCTAAAGATAATGGAGTAATAGTTGATCACAAAGTTTCTATACAGAGTGAGATTAGACCGATAGCTTTAGAAAGGCCTATCAAAGATTTGAGGTTGGATAAACACTATTCATTAGTGTGATAAACACAGTAAGCCGTAGACTAAGCGACCAGGCTCTTCTATCCGGCTATAACCGTTGACAGTGAGGTCTGGGTTAATAATCCCAGTTGGGTGTTTTGAAGATGTTTTTCTCAAAATGGTTTATCCACTTTACATTCACGCAAATGCGGGAATATTTCTTCCACATATCTACTCAACCTCATTCCTGCTCAGTATAGTATAAAATGTGGAGTACTCTAGTGTTATTATATCAGGCCTAATTTTAACTTGATGGTACGATGATAAGTCTTTTTAAGGAAGTGTAAATCAGGATTAGAGTTTTGGTAGGTATGAAATGACATTATTAATACCCCTCAGTGACTAGAAACCGGATAAAGGCTTCACTTTCGTGTCAGACCCCCGCTGCTGATGACGGAAGATTCGTATTCGAATCCCGGTCAGATCCACAAAGGTTGTTTTCCCTAATGTTTACTCCCGCTCCTTCATTCCACGCAAATACCGGTAATTATTTCTAAATGAGTTCCTTTACTTATTCCTACCTTATTTAGTGATTATCATCCATCGTATAGCTTGAATGGCAGTAATAAACAGTTGTACAAAAAATGTATTGATAGATCACAGAAACAAGCATTAGTGCATCAAAGCGAAAATCTACCTCAACTCCCGTCACTGAAAAAACAATGGACCATGTTCCCAAACTGTGGTACGTGTACCACCGGTGGTAACTACATACAATTATTATAGGTGGTATGCCGTGAGAAGTCAAACAAAACAATCAACTTAAAATTTAAAAAAAAAAGATAATAATCATCAAAGTCTTATAATTATATTAAGATCAAGTCAAATCAAAAGAAAACGTGATCTACACGTTAGTTGTAATGTATAATTAAATAATAAATTCTATTACTTTCTTTGATGCCTGTGCACTATTATAAGTATTGGTTTATTATAGCTGTTAAAACATTGAAAACTAAAAACTGTTAATGTATAATTGTGTTGTTTGAGTTATAGGACCCGGACACCATTAAAAATGTAGCTTAATAATAAATATCCAACATTATCTTGGTGATACATCCAAATAACGGACATTGTTGGGTTGGTACGCCTTTCAAAAGTTTGGGGAACCATTTGCAATTAATATAATATGAGTCTAGAACCTAGAAATACTTGCCCACCAGTGCATATACATAACATTTTTAAGAAAGTCACCTTTGATTCGAATACCTGTCCCTAAAAAAAAATCATTCATTTTTACGAAACTTTGTGGTCATCTTAGCTCATCTGGGTAGTTCTCTCACCTAATGATTTAAAGGTTTTTAAGAGTTCGAAATTGGGAGTGTCCAATAAATAGATTCCCCTTGTATATTAAATTGTTACCAATATGGAAAAGTATTCTTGGGCCTTGCTAATGCTTGCTCTCCGATATTATGTCAATTGGGTGGGACTTTTATATTAGTTACAGAAAAAAATAATGGTATTTTTTAATACAGTAGGCTTTAAATAAATACTCTTTCTCTCGAAATGATAATCTGGTAAAATATTAAGTAGTTCATTATTTTAATGTAAACGAAACCTGTGTCTGGTACAGAATAAAAAAAAAACAACACATTTTAAATAAAAGAAAAATAAACCAAATATCTAATCCGGACTTTTTATTTTCCAAACAACAGCGCACGTTTTAGTGATTTATTCCCGTCTCACATCATGTGTTTATAAACGTAAAGTATGAAACTCGATACGACCAACATATAGCACACTAATGAGGTGAATGAGGGTCTGGTAAGGTGGAGGAGCTTAAAGCTAGGATAGAGTGATATATTCAACGAACACCCGTTTTAAAACAAACAAAAAATATCTCTATTTCATCGGGTGTCTGATAAAAAATATTAGTAGGGTATATAACAGCGGTTCTTTCAACGAATATTAATTTTTTATCTACGTTTCCATTTGTGCTACAAGCACTGGTTGGATTAGTTATACTACCGGTGACTCAATGGTCTTGTGAAAAGTGCTCACCTCAACACTCGAATGTTTGTGGGTTCAAAACACGAACCAGGGGTCGACATATATTTTTTTTCTTATCAATAAGAATTCATATGCCAATTCCTGGGAGTGAAGTAAGCCCGCTGAACCCATGTCGATTGTGGCATGTCAAAGAAATCTGGAATGGTATGTGAAACTACTTTTTTCACCGAAAAATTGGTAAGACCATTTCATTCTCGCCCATAAGACTTTCTTGTTTATGACCTAAATCATTTGGTTCTGAAAGTGCACGATAAGTACCATAAATAAATAAATAATTGGTCTTCCAGTTTCCTAAAACATATATTAATGTTATGATCGTCCTGGCAACGTAATTGAAAATATAGTTGCCTTTGATATTAAAGATGGTACGATAAAAATAAACAAAAAACATTATTGAAATGCTGAGATTCTATAAGTGATTTAGTACTGAGCTTTGTAGTGTTGTTTGTTTGTGGTTTTTTTTAAATAAGAGACGTTTATTATTAATTTAAATTTTTATAATTTTTAAAGCGTTAGACCCGCTTTCGTTCGCGTATTGGCTACTCCGAGCTTGTAGTGTGAGCTCGACTTGCTGAGGACGGGAAGATCGAGGTTCAAATCTCGGTCGGGTGAACTGGGGATGGTTTTCCTAGAATGGTTTTCCACGGTACCAATCCCTGGCAAATGAGTTCACTTCCTCTAATTCAACCTTTCCAATTCCTAAAATCCATTAACGTAAATAGTACTTAAAGCGTATAACCCGGACGGGTAGTAAGACGCGGTGCTAAATACTATATTATTATTATTAAAGCTTTTAGTGTAAGTAGGTCCTACTGTAGATTTACTTTTAATTAAATCAATAAATAATTTTAAGAGTTAGTTTTATAAGTTGTTTACGCTGAAGTGTTAGCTTTAGTGTTGGCTTGAAGTGTTTATTTGGCTTGTTTGGTCTTGATTAAAAAAATTCTATGTAAATTTGATTTTATAAATTGTTATAATTTACTTTAGTAATGGGATTGGTAGCTTTTAATGGGGGTGCTTAATGTGAAGCTTGATTAACATATTACTACAAAAAACCCTTTTTATAAACATAATTTAACATGAACGTCACGACAAATACACTTTTTATTACTAGAACCAATTTAGATCAATAGACTAAGTCACCCCAAATACAAATGTAAACTAAGTAGCTTACCGCACGCTTGTGGCACGTGGTTTAAATGTCAAACTCATTAGTCCAGCTTACTGGTGACTAAGAGCCGGGAATATAATCCCAGCCAAGTGAAATAACGGAAGATTTTCCAAATAGTTTTCTTCCTATAAACCTTCAACACGCTAATGTGTTTTATATTTCTATGAAGTATACTGTTCCCCTCAACCCAACTCATTCAGTGGAATTCGTCTTAATATATAAAGTTGAGAAACCCCTATCTGGTAATAGTAAATCCAAGGAAATGACAGAACACAATATTTACAAACGAACACTCATTTTAACGGAATAGGAGTCCAGGATTTCGGGAAAAATATTATATTCTTATCCATGAAAGCCCATTTTTATAAAGAATTTTCAGTTTTTTATTCTTTGTTTATACACCATGGAAACCGTTATTTGCATGCATGGCTGTAAAATCTCTAAATTAAATATATCTTCAAGTGGCCTAAGAAATAATAACTCAATCTTATTTGTTCAAAATATTGAGTATGATTCTAGAATTAAAAGGTTAAGTTGTTAAGTTTCGTGAGAATATTGTATAGTTTGGTATTCGAACGCATGATAAACGATGTTTGAATTGTTTTTAGTATGTATTTAGAATTTGAATAATGTTTAAAAATAACCATGTTAAATTACTTAAATATGAGTTGTGGGTTTAATTATTTTTTTTTTTTAATATTGACTTTTGATGTTTATTTATATTCAAATTAGAGTGTTTTAATAATCATTTTAGCAAGACAGCAACAAATACAAATACCTAAGTTGTAAGTTAACTTTTAATTTTAAACGCTACTTTTGAGATATGATATTTAAAAAAGTAAGTTTTTGTGGTATCACCTCCATCTATTTTCACCTACTTACAAAATACGGTAAAGTTCAGAAAAGTTTCCAAGTTGATAATTATTTTGAGGGAAATGATAAATTCAAAGTACCGTAATGTTTTGAGTATCACCTCAATTTTCACAATTCACACTCTCTTATATCAGACTTTCACACGTCTCCCACACACATAACACACACTAACTCGTATAAAACCTCTTCTCCTCTCTAATATAGGCCTTCACATAATCACTCACACACTTATTCCCTCTCTCAACAACACTCTATACCCACACATTCAACGCTTTATCGACAGCGATTTTTTCTCCCTTTATCATTATTCTTCTCTCTCTCTTAAACCCCTCTCCTCTCCAAACACACTCTCTCTGAACGTTCTCCACTTACTCAAATTCCCTCTATCATCAACTTTCCCCCCCTTTTTTTCCCCGACCCCCCCCTATCATCAATCTTACTCTCAAGAAAATCTCTCTGTCAATCTCCTACCTATCTCTATCCTCACTCTCTAAACCCAGATAATTATTCTCTTAACTTATCTCGTCCCCTGTAAATATTTCTCTCTCAATAACTTCCCTTTCACACAATATCCTCCCAAAATTTTACACCTCAAACAACAATCACACACACTCTACATGAAAATATACGTTTTCTCCATATTTCACACGATTGAAAAGGTACATATCAAGATGATTTAAATTATGTATATATATATATATATATCATATATATGATAATATATATAAACAGTAACGCCCCTTCTAAGAACTAGGAATAAAAAGAACTAAATTGATTTGAAAAAAATAGCTTTATCTCAACTATCGTCTTTCAGTGCACTACGAAACTTAACACTCGAAGTCCCTGGGTAGTTTTCGGGAATGTTTTTTCTAGACAAAATCGTTGCATAAAATAATTTACCATCCCCCTACACAATGGTTTTCTGCAAATGTTTTACAAGAGTTTTGAAGGGGAAAATATATAAATTAATAACATGAACAATTTAAATAAAATGGATCACTTGAATGAAATGGTATCAATTTAAACTACAATGAAAACATATAAATTAAACTTTGTGGGTTTCCTATAAAATATTGCTTCATTGATAAACATCCCTATCCTACCTATGGGAAATTCCGAGTAAATATCAAAATTCCTAACGATGAAAAATAAAAATTAAATATGTTTTTAGTACATCTATCTTCTTAAACCAAAATTGAATCAATAAAAAAAATCATAATATCGAAACATGCATAAATCTAGAGTTAAAAATATAAAATACCAGAGTAAAAGTAAAAATAATCTTAGATAAACATATATATATAATTTGGAGTGTTTGCTTAAGACCAAAAAAAATAGTACTGTGAGGAAATATAGAAATCTAATAGAATAACATTATTTGACATAAATTAAAACATTCATTAATTCTTAGGAGATAGATTAAGAGTCCTGAATTTATTAGTCATTATTCGTAACGTTTTAACATACATCTAGGACTTCTTGGTAAAAAAAATAAAGATATAGCGAAACAAAATTATTTAAAGTTGAGATTTTGCTGGATGTCACCAACAAATTCGTCCATGTTAGAAACATCAAAGCACAATTTCTGAAATTTGTTCCTTTCATTATTTTCCACTCCTTTACAATTCATGGTCCGACATTGAAAATAAATAAAGAAGAAATCAACAAATTTCTTATAAAGGATAAATAGTATAATAAAAAGGTATGTGTTCTTCCATAGCTCGAGAATTCATTATTGTTAATTATTTAAATGCCGTGTTAGACGATCTTATTCTTTTTTATTAACTGGACGTAAATAGTGTATATTAAGTTGTTCACGCATGGCAACAAAGCGTGTTATTCCCTGTGGTCGAACTTTAAGTACAGTCCTTTAGAACAAAAATAAATTCAAATTATTTACAAAATTAGAAAAATTATAAGGAGAAAACATGTAGGTAGCAAATGAACGTTACAACATGCACACCACTCTCTCACTCTCTCTCATCGCCACAAACACACTTTACAAACACGCTTTCTCTCAACCATATAAATATCTCACACACATATCCTCCTACACACAAAACGCTTTATCTCTTCTCTCATGTTTCTCTCCTCTAAAATACAAATCTCACTAATCAACGTCACGTCACTCTCAATCGATCTTTCTAAATTGCTCATTCTCAGCTCTTTTAGACAACTCACTTTCTCTACACCTACACTCCCATGTTCCCACACACACTCGCCCAAAAACTTACACAATCACACACTCAAAACTTACACTCTCATTTCACTATTACATTTTATCACTCTCTCTATCATAATCTTAATAATATATTATAAAATATATAAATATATAATCTAAAAGTTTGATTAGCCCATTTCAATTATTTTTCAATAAGAAATTATTGAACAGTCTGACAAACAAACACTCAATTTAAAAGATCAAGGGAATCAGGATGCCGTTAAAAAGTGCCTACAAACTAAAACCCAGTTTCCTAGCAAACTTTCCAATCTGTTCTTCTGTATAATCAATTTGTTTACATCACCATTGAAAACCAATGATTGTGTAAAGCTTTATTTTGGTAACTAAAATATTTGTCTTGTTTAAATAATAATATCAGCTCAACCAGTTTGATTTTTTTGGTGGACGAATAGATAGGATCTGGGAGAGTGGTCATTTAAACATCTCATCGGGGTGAGAAGGGGCAAAATATATGTTTTTGATTAGAGTTTACACCATTGAAAACTAAACATCTAAGTAAAGTTTATAGCCTTTGACGAATAAACTTTTAGCCAAAAAGTGAGTAGAGTGCTTATTACAGATCCTTTCATTTCCCAATAAAAAGTTTAAAAATACATTTTAGTGTAATAAACTGCAAGCCATCGCAGCCAAGTATCCACTATTTTATATATGAATATATACGAATAGAAAAAGAATGGGTAGTGACTATACAGGAGGGAAGAATGAAAAGCAAATAGTATCCAAAAAACCACTACTAAGAATCGAACCAAGATCTCCAGACCAATTGTCTTCAACTTTGTGTGCCGCAAAACAGTTTTCGTAGCCCACTGGCTCATGAAAAATATAAAATAATTTACAAGAGAAAAATAACAAATACAGAACATATTTTTAGATAATCAACATTGTAAAATATATAAGACTCGGCTTTATTATATAAATATGCGTGCTTTTTAACGTGAACAAAAGTATTACATATTTATTACAAATGTACATGTTTGAAAGGTCAAAAATGTCAACTTACATAGTAAAAAAAGACGACATTGCGCTACCTTCAGCTATGGATAATCTAAAAAAAAAAAGAAAAGGAATAAACAACAAGAACATTCATAAACTTCACAATAAATCCAAAGGATCACTTGTTCGGATGGACAGGCCTAGCCCCTAGTGTGAGCGCAAGTGTATAAAAAATGATCTAACAGATTATTTAATTATTATTTACTCAACCAAATAATGTCCGGTACATGGTATTTTTGTGTTATGCCCGTGAGCCAACAAGAGACAAAAAATTTTAGCTTATGGACTTAAAAAAAGTTGAAGCGCCCCTGTGCCCTAGAGACTAAGAGTCAACAACTCTACTCCTTTAGCCATTGTACAGCACAAGCCCAGTCAATTCTTAAACTAAGGTAGTACACCGAAATGAGCATGATAGATTGAAAGTATTGACCGAGTGAAGATAACACATTCTTACAAGTTTACAACTTTTTACTGTATCTTGCAAGTGATAAGTTATTATACCTTAATTTGTGTGTGCTGAACTTGATGGAAAATTTAGAAATAATCTATCACATCATTTTTAATTAGATATACCTATAACATTTGTATAATTTAACATTATAGCACCATACCAAATAGAGCAACTGCTCTTTAATACCCACAACAAATTAATTTATGATAAAAAATGTTTAAAACAATAAAATATAAGCAAGTTTAAATTTAAAGTTTTAAAGTCGTTGATATAGATAAATAAAAGTGGTTATCAATTGCCTTAATTTATTCATATTTAGTTAGGAAAATAGTGGTACGTTAATATAGACTCCTTTTTTTAAATTATCAGTGTCCATCAGTTTCCTAGAAAAAATCCAGCAATAGTCTTGCATCATTGCATGGTTTCCATCTTCCTTGGTACCGGTGTTCCATGTTTAAAATATCCTGGTGAAAATGTTTACCCTGTTCATCGCTAAGAGAATCCAAATCTCAGGTAAAAAATCAAGGTTGGTTGTAAACAAAATATTTCCAAGACATCCAAACAACCTCAATTTCTATTGTTTGACAAAAGCTTTTCCAACCAAATTTTGTAATTTAGACCCATTATGTTACCTAAAAATCCATAAGTAACAGATATGTAAAGACATCCCTGCAGCTAATTCAAGGTCATTTAACATGGCATTAAATATCGGGTTCTTTAAGAAGAAGATTCCTAATCTGAGGGCACAGTGCAATCCCTCCTTTAACATAGTTTCAGTCAGTTTAGGAAACATTTCTTCCACTGGAAGGAACCCACCAGGATATCTTTAGGTATAAATTTAACAAAAAAATTAAAAGTCCAAGCTTATTATGGAGTGAGGCAAAATGATTTTACCAGGGTCAACCAAGGGAGGATGTTTTAAAATTTACTCACACAATTACAAAGACTTGACGTTTTCAGCTATTCTCTCTCTAAATAGTGGTTCTTGTATCTCGACTAACCAAAGGCAAAGATGAACAGCAGTACTTGTAAAACCACCTTGTATCCAAGAAGCAAATCAAAAACTTTTAATAACATTGCAAACTTGCCACATGTAATTTTTATATTTAATCCTTCAAGAAGCTGTATCAATACCTCGTAGGTATAACTGTCTTTCCCAACTGCATAAGCGAAGGGTCGAGATGTCACTTAATTCTCATAAAGTAATCAGCAGCTTCTTTCAGACCAGGAAGCTTTGATGAATCTATGAAGATACAACACTCTTCAGATTATGTTGGAGTCCAAGTTCCAGCATCAAAGCCGATTAATGTAATTACATAAATACACCGCATTGAGTCATTTTCAAAATATGTAGAACAATAGTTTTGTTTCTATAAAATATAAAACTTGAAATGTTTTGTGCCTGAGAAAGAGGTGCCATTGTTGAAGCCTAAGCCAAGTAGCAATGCTTGCTGTTTCGAACAACCGTTATGTCACGAACTAAGTCATAAAGTTGATCTTGCAATCAAGTGTGATATTTTATCATTACGTTTCAGAAAGCAATCTTCAGCAATTAAAGTTTCACATCTTTCTTCTTCCGTCTGAAGATTCCGTTCCGTTGCATTTTTAAAAGGTGGTACAAAAACAAATCAGTTCTCCCTCATCTGCAACGGCTTGAGTTGCAGAGGATACAGTTACATACTTTATAGTATGGTTATTTTTGACTGAATATCCATATAATTTTGGTCTTACAAAAATAGCAGCAGTATATGTGATCTTTGGTTCACGCGAAACCATTGGAACAGCAAAGGGCATAGCACGTGACGTTTTCCTTAAGCCATTCAGCTAGTGTAACGTCCCACGATACACAATCGCACTTTGAGGGGCCCAAGTCTTTCTCTTGATCCCCAATTTCACTGCCAAAATACATTTTATAGGCCTTTTTTTAATCAAACTTGAATTAGTTTTTCTGTTGAGGTTATTTATACAACTTAACACATACATAACAAAAGTTATATGAACTATTTACACAACCAAGTACGTTAAAATTGACATATATCGATATCATTATTCACTAAACTGACGAGAACAACAAAGCACATAAATACAAAGGAATGTAAGCACTGTCATATACTTTGAAAAGATGCTGATTGCTAGACTTTGTTTTAACAGACTTCTAGGCAGGCTTGGTGCGCTGCAACAACACTTATTACTTAAAAAACCCTCTCCAGCACACATCTACACCCCTCTACCCCTCCGCACCCCCTACTCTACAATTGTAGGTTGAAATATGTCTTCCTAATTTTTACCGATTTATTTTGTAATTATCCTGAAATAATACTTTAAGTAAATAATGTTTGTATGTAAAAAAACATATATTGTTACATGCCTAACAGTGTGAAATTTCTATATAACTTAAATTCAAATAGGACTCGTATCACGAAAACCTTAAGTATATGCATTTTTAAATCAAATATATGAGTCATTACGTCAATCTAAGTAGGAATTTGTGTATAATAATATGTCAGCTGACAAAATGGCTGTTGATTAGTGTAATTTAAAGAACAATATGATCTGGAAAACAAAATAAAGCAGGTATGTTTTATGAAATGCCTCCACTATTATCGGCAGCTAGTAGACATTTATGGGGAATTTCAACCTACCGTTATAGATGGTCGTGCTAAACAGCTAGCCTATCCCTACCATCCACCATGGTATGCTATTCCCATATGTCTCATGATATCGTGGCTACAATTAAGTAACCACATTCTTCTAAATTAGAGGCTGTGTGGGTCCTTATCCATGATGATGGTTGGGGAGAGTTTCATAATGAACCCGTCCCATAGTCCAACGCGGTCGTATTTAGCAAGGGTGGTGAGGTTTGGAGGAGGGTGGAGGGTGGAGATTTAGCAACTACTCGTTACCAAGATATTGCATTGCTACCATTGACAAATTGGAGGTCTCAAATACTGTCCAAATACTGTTTAGGATTGTAATCAATGGAAACAAAAAATGTGTGTAAGTAGCGAAATATTTTTTTTTCCATTTATTTGAGGTATTTAACGTGCCATTTCTGAACAACCCCATTATATCATCATCAATTTATAGCTTACTTAAAGTTATAAATAGACTCAATACCCAAACCCCGGCCGTTTAATTCAAAACGATGGTATGATAAACCACACATTAAACCAATGAAATAAATATATCGTCCATGCCAGATCAAACTCGGGACCCTTGGATCAGTAGACAGACACCTAAATGTCAAACAAATATTCAAATAGGTAAAATACAAAAGATTTAATATTTTTGAATTAGTATAAAATGGGTAACGTCACATTCCTGTTAAAGTAAGACAAATGGGTATTTTTATACATCCTTATTAAAGAAGAAAAATGGGTATTCATATGAGTGAATGTAGCCCAAAGGAGTAACGTTGAAGCTTTTTGATTTTTTTATAAGTAGCCAATTGGTGTTACGAAACATGTTTGTTGAATTAGCAGAGAGTTGAAAAGGCCTGAAATTCAGCGCTTGAAATGGTCACAAGCAGGACGCAAGTGAAATGACTAAAGTCAGGTTGTAATTATTATAATATACCACAGTTTAAGAAAGATGCCTCAAGTACATAATCTGAGTAAAGCGTTTTCTATACTTCGTTGCAGAGATTTACCCAAATTTATATATAAATACATATGATAAACCATAGTAAGAAATATTATACGATACCAAAATTTATTCAATTCCATCTGCTTTGGCATCGGGCAGTTTCTAATGAAAAAGGAATTAATTGTGACTCTGGTAAATCTGGTCTGATGTCGAGTGCACGCGCTGACAATAACTAACTTGTTTGCCTCTATAAATAGTCTACATCTGAATACACACCTCCTACATGGTTGGCGCAGTCAGAAACCGTGATTGACATTGGTACTCGGAAAGAAGCTAAAATATTTCTCTTCTATAAGCACCTTAATAAACGATATTGACTCACACCCACGCGACCATACGATGTGGGTCAAAACATATTTGAGATGAATATAATATGAATAATGTATGGTTATTAATTTCTATATTCTTATAAATACCAAATTTACGCATGGATGGGCTCTATTTATGATGTGCATGTGTGCCGGGGTAGATACTAGTGTGTATTTAGGAACCCAATGCATTCAAAGTTGATTTACCATTCTGCCCAGTTTCCAAACAATTCCCCAATAAAAATCAAACAAAAGTAATTAATGAATTTTAATTACATGTGAAAGAGCCGTAAATACAGTAATTGGCTGTTTTAGTCGCTAAACCGCAATGTGTGGGAATACGTGTTCCAACCACCAGTGGTAGCTGGTAGGTGTTGCAAGGATGAGGGGGGACTATTATGGTAAAATTTCGGCTTTGTACGTCACGACAGGAAATTTTGAAAACACTAGCTACCTACAATAAACTAGAGTTTTTAAGTTTATCAGGGTGAATTTACCGCGTTTTTATAACGACATGAAGAATTTATTAAAATGATAACTAATCGGTGAGGCACACACACTACAGCCGGGTATCCATTTGTTGAGTATCAACGTATCGGTCCACTAGTGTTGATTATCAGTGTAAGGGAAAACCTCGCTGGTTTGTGGCGCGAAATTGTTATACAAAGGAAATCAGCCAAAACCAACCCGATTCGGTCAATTGTTGTTTTTTTTTCGCAGTCCACATCAAAGGAAAGATACAGAAATAGATTTAATCAATCTATCATGAAACATATAGTCTTGTTGATGGTGATAGGATCTTTGGAATACAAATGCCCGACTGGATGTATGGCAAGTACGTTTTTAACTCAGTGGTTCCTCGAATTTTCATCGTCCACAAAATGCGGATGCATTTCTGTCAAAATTGTTTTTCCTCACCCTAGCCCCAATAGTGTTAATACTCAGGATATACATATTGGGTAATAATAGAACGGAAAAATAACGTAAATAACTTCATTTCAATGTTGGAATCATGCTTGTTGAAATGGGTTAGAATATACTATACTATCTATACTAATATTATAAAGAAGAAAGAGTTGATATTTTGTTTTTTTGTTTGTAATGGATAAACTCAAAAACTGCTGGGCCAATTTTTTAAATTCTATCACCAATAGAGATCTACAATTAACAGCGAGTAACATAGGCTATATTTTATTTTGAAAATTTAATTTATTCTCGCATCAACAATGTTGATAGTTTAGTTATAAAGTCCGATTTGAAAAAAAGGTTGTTGAAGGAAAGTTAGGGTTGGGTGAAGTGGGGCGGGGTAGGGCGAGGAAAGAGGAGATGAGATGTAAATAGGCGGAGGAATAAAAAGAGGGATGGGTTCTATACAGACAGTGATGGTGAGGACTGTATTTTCAAAAAAAAATAAGTAAGAATATAATTTGTTTTTATATAACATTTGGGAGGATTTGAAGCATGGTTTTACAGGTTCCATACAATATTTTTTTACGGGGAAGGAGTTAGTGTCGTTATGAAGACGTCCCTGGCAGTCAACAGTCCACACCTTCCTTCCACATTACAAAATTGCATCCATAAACAACAGTGCTGAGGTAAGGTCGGGTAGGTAATTTTGGGGTGGCTGCTATGATCGGTACAGCTTTGCTATAAATTAATGATCTGGCTTCCATTCCTTCCGCCTGCAGCTATCAACAATTATGGAGGATCTAATGTCTTTGGTTTATTACTTAAGTTGACGAAATGATTGAAAATCACAAAAAAATTAATAAATATAAGAGGAAGAATAGATTAAACTTATCTACAAAGAGCATACATAAATTCTATTAAAATATTCAGTGACTAGCCCCCGTTGCCCGTTAAAAAATATTGTAAATAATCCTGTAAAACAAAGCTTCAAAACAGCCATCATGTCAATATAAAAACAAAACTATTTTACTTATTTATTTTAAAATACCAGTTCCTACCACACTGTATAGACCCCTCCATATTTTATATCCTCCTCCTATTTTAACTCATTCCTCTTTCCTCACCCCTACCCCTCCCCGACTCCCCTTCCAACCCCACTTTTCCTTCAACAACTTTTTTTCCACGACTAAAAATTATACTATCTACATTCATTATGAGGAATAAATTATTTTTTCAAATAAATTTAGCCTATTTACTCGCTGATAATGTAGATTATATTGGTGAAAGTAATTTTATAAAATTGGTCCAATAGTTTTTGAGTTTATCCATTACAACAAAAAATCAAAAATTTTCTCTTTATAATATAGTATAGGATAAAGGATTTTAATATGAATACCGAGTTTGAAGCAAACTGTGGCGTGAAGTGAAGAATTCTTCACGATCCAGAAGCCTACAATAATGAATAATCGTTAATCATGTTTGACTGCCCATCATATCTCATTCGGTAGCATAAGTTTCTAATTACCTAGAGAATCACGGGTTCATTCCTAATAAGTTCAATCCATAATTTTTAGTTACATCCTATTGCAAACATTTCGGGAAATGAAAAAGTGATGTGAGAAAAAAGCTATGTTTTTGTAGTTTCATAAAAAAATTTTTTTGACAAAATAAATAAAATATTCCATCAGCAACAAACTTAGAATTTAATTTCTTCACATGGTGCACACCAGTTTAAAAATATCTTTCAAGATGTCCAGGAATTAGTGACAACTTTTTTTTCGCACATTTAAAAAGTTTGTTAAATAATGCCGCTATGCTCATGACAAACATTCCGGACCAAATGGTATTATCACCTATATGAATATAATTCAACTCTATTGTTGTACAGAAGCACTATTTTTATTTATTTGTTGCAAAAAAGGTTGTTAAATAAAAACTGCAAAAACACGGGCCTTTAATTTGCGTAACTCACCAAACCAACCTTCATTTTAAAATCAGAAATTATTGGATAATTTTATACAGGTGTTTTTATTCTAAATCTTCAATCCAAAATTCTTTTTAGATGAACCTGTGTATGATTACACCGAAATTCCTCAATTGAAATAACATGTTAAATAAGTCGCTCTTAAAATATGTAGTATGTAGGTGATTTTTGACAAAATATTAATGGGTTTCAGAACATAAAAATAAATTGCTTGTTTAAAAAAAATTAAAAAAGAATAAAAGCATTATATATTTACTAATTACATCTTAAAAAACTCGAAATAAAAAAATTAAACAATAGGCCTATTGTAGACTATAATTAACTGGTATATTTTGCTATCCTTATTGTTTGTTGTTAAGTTTCTGAGGATTTTTTGGGATCTCAGACTCTGAAGACAACACGCAATCATCAACACAGAAAGTATGAGTTTGGAAAAAATATCATTTAATAAAACACTAAATAAGATTAAGTAATTTTTCGAAACAATAATTTTATATTAATAAAATAGGAAGGATTTAAACCTAATCAAAACTGTTAAATCGTTTTTCACTTTGCATTCCAACGAAGGAAAGCGTTTTTCCTTTGGCATAAATAATAATTTACACAATGATATATGTTTTAATACCATTAACGAGTGTTTTTGTGATTGACCTGGTATCTCTGTGGGTTTATTTTTTTACCAAAGCGTGTTTGTGATTTTGGTATCGCGACGGTTCCGAGTTTTTACCAAGCCATACAAACCCCGGTTTACCAATATTACTACGGTTAGATGAATGTGCTTTTAAAGAAACCTTTTCCTATAGCTAGATTTAAACCATGCTGAAGCATTGCAAGTTGATTTAAATTATTCTTATTCTTAAATTTCGATGGTGCATAATTTATATATAAATATAAAAACCGCGCCTCGGCGGCGTTCGTTGGCTAACGCGCTTATCGTTTTGACTCGACTGCTGAGGACGGGAGATCGAGATCGAATCACGGTCGGGTGAACTGGGGGGTTGGGGTTCTAAAAGGTTTAACACTCTCCCTCCCGCAAATGCGGGTTCACTTCCGTCCTCTAATATCAAACTTCACAATTCCTAATCTATTACGTAATTAGTACTTAAAGCTATAAAACCCGAACGGGTATTAAAGACACGCTAACTGCTACATATTATTATTATTATTAATATTATTAAATAAAAAAATGTCAAAGAGTCCAGAATCATAAGCTTTAATAATAATAGGATGTACGGTAACAAAACTCTCGAGGACTTTTTTTAACAGGTTAAGATTAAAGTCCACGCCAAAACCTTGATAATGACGATCTTTGGTTATAACGCGTTTGTAAATTCACAGAAATAGTTCGAAACTCTGTTTGTTTCAAACTTGGTTGAGTCACGCTACGTTGCTGAATATCATCATCGTTAGTACAAAACTGTAACCTATCAATGAGCCGTATGTCAGTTTCCCTAGGTATTGACTATAGAAAGGCGTTGGCATTTGTATACAAGCTAGCTGCAGAGAGAGAGAAGAAGAGCTCCTATGAGTTTCCACCTGGGTACAACAGCTACATTGACTATAGCGCCAAGGGTACCTTCGGTTTGCTCGTTGGGGCTCCCGCCCTCATACCTCCAGTGATTTTTTCTTTGTTAGTGGATATAACACTAATCGAAATACAGAACCGATTTATGATAGGTTTTACCGTTTAGCCAAAAGAGACCTTCAAATAAAGGTCAACACAGACCTAAAAGTTGCTTCGCCAATTTGGAATTTTTTTCGGGTGATTAGAAATTAAAAATATTTTATTTTTTGGAATTTTCCCGTCGTTACAGCAGAAAGTTATAAGTTGGCCAAATTTCAATTTCCTAAACTCATCTGAAAGTGGGTAAACATTATTGTCACTGAGTGAGTCCAGCATCGTGGATTATATAGTATAATAATAATAATTTTCTATAACACTCTCAAGGCTATTAACTGCTTAATCTGAGGATAGGAAAGTGTAGTAATAATGAAGTGCACACATATTAATTAGAGTGCTGACGATGTGAACAAACACAATAATAAAAATTATTTTTAAAAAAACCAACCTTAAAGTTCACATATATTAGATCCATCGATCAGTTTTTAGATATTTTAAATCTAAGAATTTTAGAGGGTCTATATATTCAGTCCGACTGTATATTGTGCTATATCAAATTGCTGAAAGCTTTCTCATGGAAAATGTTCAAAGACGCCAAGAAGAAAAAGGAGAATTTTTTAATTTTAATATTTTAACTGTAACTATTAAACATTAAAAAATATACATATTTAAAATATATTTTAAATAACATCACGTTAAGTATATATAAACATAAGATGTATCGCGGAAAGAAATAACTTTATGTTGACATAGCTGTTTATTTGCCTAATTATTTTATCATTATTATTATTATAATTAGCACCGCGTCCCTTACTAACCGTTCGGGTTATACGCACTTACGCTAATTTGAATGGTAGGGTGGATTGTGAAGGCAAGTGAAGGAACCCACAGTTTAACCGTGGAATCCGAACCACGGTGGAAGGCCTGGCGATTCCCCCAGCATTCACAAATGTTCATGTCAGAGTGAAAGGAAGGAGGGTTTGGTAAATCAGATAAATCTGTGCCGGTGGACCGAGGATTGAACCCCGGCCGCCAGCACAGCAGTCTGACAATAGACCTTACCCCTAGACCACCGATACAGGACCCCCTAAGTTTTTAACGTTGTACTCTACTATAGTAATAATTGCTATAGCGAGAACAGGTATAAGACGTCAGTGCTAATCACTATGTCGTAACAGTGATGACCTCGATCATTAATATAAGACGATTGGAAGCGAACTTCCATTTGATCCCACTAGACTGGTTATAGAGAACAACACTCCACCCTTGGTCAAATATAAGTATCTTAACAATATTCCTGGATTTAACCCGTACAGGCGTGGTGTGGTTCCCTAGGGCGTAAATTCACAAAAAGCTTGGCCTCCCATGACGGGGGTCCAAGAGCTAGATCGCTAAAAAGTGTGTTTTTTTTAAGTGATTCATTATTTTTTATATGTCTATGCCTCTATCAATGTTTAATGCAAGTGCATTTCTCACTCACCTATCCTTACATGTCCTCAACCTTTATCCTACATACATACATACATACGCATAACATACATACGAATAAACATACATAAATATATACATGCATACACATACTAACATCGTGGACAAATTACACATAAATTCCCGCTAGAGGGTTCAACATACTGGATGAGTGAAATGATTAGTATTATTATTAAAATGTTTACCCAATATCCTCCCTCACAATAAGGGTAAATTTACTCTAAATTGCCGAAAAGGTATTAAATGTGAACCCGAAAGGATAGTTATACCCTTTCATATTTTCAATGCATTGACGTTAAACGCAATAATAATAATGTTATGTCTTATAATAACAAATATTCACACAAAAATAAGAATCAATTAAACTTCAGTTCGTTTTTTATTACATAATTATCCGGCTTTTAAAGCTAAACCAAACAGAACCAATGAGAAATTATAACTTCAAATTCCGTCACATTTGTATAAACAAATAAAAAGTGGATAAAAAGATAACTCAAGTCACGAGTAAGCCACTCACAAATGACATAAACTATGAGTAATAAAAAAAAACATCAAGTTAATATCTTCTATTGAAGTTTGACTTATCTAAAGCTTTTAGTTTTCTAAAAGCGCTATAACACTGATGTCTTCAACGTTATCTGTTGATTAATATTTTCCTTTGTGAACCGACAGCACATACATAAATCAGCAATAAATTTGAAATAATCTATACAAAAAAAAATCATGTGCACCATATAGCGATGAAAATCGACAAAGACGAACATTTTCAAATATATATACACGACGAATAACAATATATGGCTCTGATTCAGTGAGATCTAGATAACTTCTTACACAGCAAAATGAATGCCAAGATTACGATCACCCAAGACTTTACTAACGTAATGTACCTTCATACGTGATGTAAAATACACATAGCAAGGGATCTCAGATTTTCTTAGCATAATGTGCGCCTAAGAACATAAGTTTGAGCAATGCTGCTGTTACGGTTTAGAAATAATTGGTTACAACACTGGAACTCAAGCATTTAAGGCTGATTAGCTTCAAGTTACATGCAAATATAGATATCAGAGCCACGTAATCAAAAGTAATAAGAAGATTGAGACGTTTGTGTTTCTAAGACGTTACCCGGAAAAGACAGTGCACAACACAATAAAAAATATATATGCTAAATAATCCTTTTTTTTGGTGTGCGCGGCTGCATGGTTGTCTCACAGAAACATGGTTGTGCTCTTCACCGTAGTTTCAACGTAACGTAAGTAAAAAGTACTACATCACGCACGGAGTTAACCTCAAGTCAAAGGCCATCCCACTATATCAGAGAGTTCTGCAGACAGTGAACTAATCTCACCTCCCTCTCTACAGTAGAATGTTGAGCAAAGAGCTAACCAGGCCAGACCACCCTTTCTCTAACATATGGAGATCACTGCGCAATAACGCAACAGCCACACTCTCGCTAGGGTGAAGTCATGCGCAGTAACCAATCAGCTGTTCTCTAGATGCAGTCCACCCAACAACGTCTCTATATGGTAGCGTCATGTGCAGTTGTCCCTAGCCTTCTGTCTAGCGTGAAGTCATTGCAGTTGCCATCTAGCCTTAGTCTAGCGTTGAAGTCATGTGCAGTTGCCATCTAGCTTTCAGTTTAGTGTGAAGTCATGTGCAGTTGCCATCTAGCTTTTCATATTAGCGTGAAGCATGTGCAGTGTCATAAATATAGCCCTGCTGTCGAGCGGTGAAGTCATGTGGCAGTTGCCATCTAGCCTTATGTCTAGGGTGAATAATGGTGCATTCCATCTTAGCCTTCTGTCTAGCGTGAAATCATGTGCAAGTTGCCCATCGTAGCCTTTCGAGTCTAGCGTGAAGTCCATGTGCAATTGCCATCTAGCCTTCTGTCCTAGCGTGAAGTACATGTGCATTATTGCCATCTAGCCTTCTTCTAGCGTAAGTCATGTGCATTGCATCCTATGCCATCTGTCTAGCTGAATCATGTGCAGTTGTCATCTAGCTTGTCAGTCTAGCGTGAAGTCATGTGCAGTTGCCTTCCATCAAATATATCTAGGTGAAGTCCAAGTGCCGTCACCATCTAGCACTCACTCAAGGTGAGAGTCATGTTCAGATTGCGATCCAACAACTAAATATTGGGTAGTCGAGTGCAGGTTGCCATTCTAGCCTGCTCTCTATGTAGGAGTCGATTGATCGCAGCAACCGACCAACCACTGCTCCTTAATGATTGACTCATACACACAAATTGACACAGCATCTTTCTTCTGGGGTGGGCTTCATGCACCTGTGATCGCCGGTTGTTTATCTTAACGTACCGTTGAAATTGGATGATCAACCGACCATTGACTCCGAAGGTGACATATTGCACTGGAGTTATATCGCCTCTACCTTGTCATAATATATCATATATACCTCGTCCACAGGATCCTTGAATGGGAAAATGACAGGAAAGTCAATGTAAATATGATTCACGAATGAAAAACCGAAGAGAAAAGTCGGGTGTGATTCCCAGGTTACACCTTCATTGATTTCATGTTTTCTGTGTGTTTCTATCTGCACTCTTTTAATATCATCCTCCTCTCTCCTCGTCCTCGTGTATCTCTTTGCTGTTCTATTTTCCCTAGAGTATCTCTATGTGATGAATAGTCCCAAATCTATCGAAGATCAAAAAGTACCAATTCATATATCATAGGTTGATACTGGTTGTTCTTTATTACATTTAGTTGCATTAAGAAAGTGGTAGTCGGTACGATGAAGGATTTTGTTTCAAAATGAATATTTTCGCTAACAGATATAAACTAACCTAATTGATTTAAGCTTAATCAAACTATATATTGTAATACATAGTTATTTGTTTGATACCAATTCCTTTTTTGTTACCATTTCCTTTTTGAAGCAATTTTTTAGCTCTTAAGACTGACACCATTTGCATTCTACTAAGCTTTCTGGATTAAAGTTAAGCGAAAATAAAACTCCCCCCCGTAGAAGGATTCCCAAGTCCCTCAGAAGACACATGAATGAATGGACGTCCTTCTCCTTGTTGACCTTTCGTGCGCCGACAGTGCAGCAAGTGCTCGAAGATTTCCATCGTAATCCTCGAGTCCTCAAACCCTTCAGGGGGATTGATGGACGTGGGACCTTGCCTCGTCCCAACTTTATTAAAAGGGGTTTAGGGTTTGACAGATGACTAAAGTTTGAGGATTTCCATGTCTAAAGGATTATCTGGTGACGATACGCCGCTTAAACTACATTTCAAGGTGGGTATTTAGCTCGCAGATCGCTGCTCACAGGGTATTTGGATTTTTTCAAGTAACTTGGGGTCCGAGGTTTGAATCCCATGATGGAAGTAGTATATTTAAGTGTTTATAATCCAAAATGGTCTTCAGCTACACACAAATGTGGTACATTTCCTCAGATATATCTTCCTCAATACCTCATCAACGTATTTTCAGAAGTGAATCACGTAACTGATATAAAGAACGTGGTGGTTACAAAGGAGGGCTTATATGGAACATTTTACAATACTAAAACAAAATAAATCAGTGGTCTTGACAAGCGTTAGGCACTAAAATTAGCATTTAAATGTAATATAGCGCCCTAACCTGTTTCCTCCCTTATCATAAAATCAAAATGTATATATGACTTAACGTATTTTCAATGTGAACATATCGATTTAATTAGTTTTAAAAATAAGGTGTTTAACTATAGCTATATATTATATTGATCATTGTTTGATTTAGTGTATCAATCTTTGTAAATAAATGACTATAAATGTTAATTAATTTGATATGTTTAAATAAAAATAACCGATAGTCGAGGCCCCCCCTTTTACTAATAAAATACTATCTTATCACGGTGAAAATTCCATTAATTTAATAACTTTGCAATCAAATTTCAACTCATTAATATATGTTATAAATAGTCTTCCATAAAACACCAGTCAACGTTCGGTGGTCAAAGATAGTGCTCGAAGCATTTAGAGGTTAATGTAAAGCCTTTGCATTGGAAGTAAAATGGTAAAGAAGTTAAAAAAAAAAAACACTCTTGGGTAGAATACGTCGGGATTCTAACCCCAATCCCCACATCTTAAACAGGTCAGTCTAACACTATAACATTTTGGCCACTGAAGCGGGTTTTATTGTTTTTTAATCTAAACAATAAGCATATAATATATTTGATTTTAACAACATTGTTTAAATATTCAGATTAAATAATTACAATTATTGTATAGCTATTCTCACTATAAAATTTTTTGGGTACGGATATTTATGATTGACTAGACTCGTCGTGTTAAATTTTTACTTGTATGAATGGGAGAGTTAAAAAGAAAAGAAAATGAAAAAACCTGTGCATCACGTTCAACGTCTAGTTCTGAAATTTATGGAGCATGAACTAAGCTCTAGTTTTGAGATTGCAACAGACCGGAGATGAAAAAACTTGTCTAAGAACAAGAGATTTTCCTTCGAGAGTTTCATCTGTGGCTCTAGAGTAACTAAGGTGATCAAACATTACGTGACGTTTACTTTGAGAGATGCAAGGTGAGTTTTCACGACGGGGGACTCTCCTGTTCTACACTAATTATAGGCTACAAACTTTCTTCCTGAACCACACAACTTATATAACCCGACACACTCCAACAAAAAACGAGCAAATGGGTGTGAAAAAGTTAACTTGGCTCGGCGGGTTTTATTGTATTGCTCCGATTAGCTTCTTAGATATTTTTAAATTTTGAGAATATTTGGCTTAAAAAATATCAATACTTTAAAAAACATGTTTATAAACTGAAACTTGGACCTTTTTTAAAACATATTGTCATTAAGTACTAATTTCTTTCACATTTTGAGAAAAAATAGCTTGACAATGTAACACCAAACTATGTGAGTCTAACTAAAAAAAAAGTATTTGTATATATATTTACTTTTTTTTCGAATCTTCCATAAACACTGACGATCAGATATAGGATACTCTACTCCTAAAGTATTATGATGAACCGGCCTAGGGTTTTAAAGTGGTAAGAGGCCCTTGGTTCGATTCCTGATGGTGCTGGGTAATTTATTTTTCTCGATAGGAGAATAAGCTTATATTCCCCAAGGTTATTTTTAAATATATCTTAAGTTATGTTAAGATATTTATTGGTTTCCACCCCGTAACCACTACCATCGTCCTCTCTATCATCGGACATGGAAAAGAGCCTCGGTGAAAAGTATGTACGATTAGTACACTCGGGGGTCCCTGGGCCAATGGTTAAAACATTAGTACGGGCTAATATTTCCACAAACTAAGATACAGATTTATGTATCCTGGAATGTCTTTAATTTATGTTGAATGAAATGGAATAAATTGATACATACAGACAATGTTTAAAGGAAATGCTGAGACAGATGCAGATGACAATGACAGATGGCACAATGCCGCTAGAGCCCCCAAAATAGGAAAATCTAAGGTCACAAAAACTCTCCCAGTAGACTAAAAACTGGATCTACTGAGGGTGGTTTTTTTTCCAAAATGGTTTTCCCCTCTCCCTCTAAGTGAATGAGGTTATACTTCTTCTGAATACAACCATCTAATCACTAAAACCATTAGCGTAAATACTGCATATAACCCAAACGGGTAGTAAGACGTGGTGCTTATAATAATAATAATAATTAGCGTAATTATTACACAAGCGTAGGCCTATAACTTGAACCCGGGAGTAAGACTTTTTTATTTATAAAAAAGCATACGCAATTTCTTGTTTAGGGGGTTAAAAATAAACTTGAAAGTTGAAACTTATGATAATAATTAGGAATTATATATATTTTCACATATAAATATAAAAAATATATAAAATATATAATAAAATATATTTTATATATTATTTGTAAAGTTAAACGTTGATTGTATATATTTTAAAAAGTAATACTACGTAGAAAAAAAGTTGTATGTGTTACGTTGATGAACGTAATAGCATAATCTGATCCCTACAATCACGATTATATAAAATTTACGTAAACGTTGTAATAAAACAAATAAATATATATATTGTTATATTTTAATATTGTTGTATAAATTATTATAATTTATTGTGTCTAATATTATTGGGCCCCTGCATCTTGTTTTAAAAAAAACAACAATAGTTAACATCAAGAAAGTATAAGGACGGTGTTATTGTTGGGCGCAAACCCCTAGTATCTAGGAGAAGGAAAAAAATTACAAGGAAAAAAAAGAAATTTTGCCTCGGTTAATTCAGTCATTGGCATACGATTTCAATATCGAGACCACTGGGTAACTTAAATACTAAAACATGAACAAATTTAGATAAAATGGTTTGTTGGAACAAAATGTAAATTAGACAATAAAAAAATGCATAAAATAATAATTGTTGGCACTTTTGTTGATTTAATTTTTGTTTTTCACCCTTTTCCACATCCCAAGCCTACCTAAGGTATTCCAGGTAAATATAAATCTAAATCAACAAAGTTTAAGGACAGTATTGTGAGAAAAAACAAACAAAAAAATATTTAATAATAAAAAATTTAATAATTAACATAAAATGAAATGATAATCAATTCAATGCAAAGATTAGGAGCCTGTTATCACCGCCAGGAAGAACAAAGCTTATTTAGATAATACAGTTTGAAACAGAGGTCATACCCTTGTGGGGGATTTCTGTAAATTTCCCCCTAAAAAAACAATGAAATGTTACGAGTCAAACCATAAATTTACATATTATTTTTTTAATGTTACTAAATTAAAAACATAGTTTTTAAAGATTAAAAATCTACAAAATGGAGTCAAATTTTTGGTTTTTTTGTCATAGGGGGTAGATCTGAAAACCAAAATTTGTCTATGTCTTTAATTAGATCGTAATTATGTTGGCCAAACCCTTATCACGTTGACGGTTTTGGAAAAGATTTTAAAATAGTTATTTATTTTTAGGAATGCCTTACTATCTTTTCAGGCTTACACTGTACCATTATAAAGATTAATGGTAGGTAAGATGAGGAAGAATTTTTTAAAGAGTAATCTACCCTTTTTTGTATGTAAGGAGATGGAAAACCTTTTAAAAATCCCCCTCAGAAATCAAGGGGGATTTTAACCCCGATCTTTCCGTTTTTAGTAGGACAGTCTAACACGAAGTGACCCTTAAAACCTTCGGCCCACGAAACGGGTGTTAAATTTTTTAAAACTAAAAATCCGGCAAGAGAAATTTAACTTAATTCGTTACACATCCTAAAATATTTTTTTTAATTATTTTTAAATTAAAATTTTATTATTTTAAATTTTTAATATTTTTATTATTATTAAAATAGCAAGTGTCTTAAAACCTCCTTTCGGTTCTACGCACTTACCAAATGTGTAATGGTAGGGTGTTTTGTGAGTAAATGAAGGACCTACTTTTAAACGTGGAATCCCAAACCCAGGGTAGGGGGCCTGGATTCCCCACATTCACAAGATGTTTTGTCAGAGGTAAGGAAGGGTTTAAAACGAAAAATCTTTTCCGGGCCCGGGGAATTAAACCCCCGGCCGCATTTTTAGTAGTAAAGTAGTAGTGTAGTAGTGTATATTAGTTTATTTAGAGAGTGACATCTGCAACCTGGAAGGAGAGAAGATGGTTCGGGGAAAGGACATTTTGATGGCTTGGGGGTAGGAAAAAAACTATGGGTATAAAAAACAGGGGGGAAAAAAAACCACCCCACAAAAACAGAACTTTTTTTGAGCCTTGAATTCTCCTCAAAAAACCATCCAGTCTAGCGCGAGCGGGGGTACCCCTAGGGCGAGACTAACAGTGGGGAAAATGGACTCGATACGATACACAAAATTTACAATAAAAAAAAAAAAAGTCATTAAAAACAAAAATCAGTGAAAACCGGCTAAAACTGGGGGGCCCTGGGGCTAAATTTTCCGGGTTTGATCCTTGTATTTTTTTCTCAAAAGGGAGTTGGTAAATTAGGCTTAATTATGTTTGACCCCCACTTTTCCACACCATATTCTATTATTCTCATTCATTGTGGATACAACAGTAGAAAACCCTCAACAGGTGTACCCTGGAAACATCTGTGCACTAAGTGGTAAATATCTACATGCAGGTGACCAAATGAACGTCATATCCCTCCCAGTCAATGCCTTTTCGATAAAAAAAAACATAAAAATAATTAAATACAGAAAAACTCTTTTAATGTTGCGATAAAAAATAATTATTGATTTTCTAAATTATCCCTTTCCTTTCCATGAATTGCAATAAGGCGAATTCCACATAGGGGAAAAAATCACCCCACCAAATATCCCCACAAATGGGTTTTGGGGGAGCTCCAAATGGAAACCTAATCACGTTTTACTGGTTTTTATCCCGCGCAAGTTTCATTTTTGCGAGATATACCGGGGGGATTACATTTCCCCCCCCCTTATACCGGAAAAATCAATTTACTCCAGCCCCATATTTTTATAGGGGGGGAGTGGGGGGGACACAACCCCCAAATCCCCGTGTTGAGCTGTGCGAGGGATTTGCGGTCGTGGGTTTCGCGTCCGATCCTACCCCCCTTACCTATTCTCTTTTACTTGCCCACATGCATGTGTGGGTTTCTAATTGGTTAGGTTGGTTAGGTTTTTTGTATACCAGAAAATGTTTATTGTGGGATAATCCCCTAAAATTTTTGTGGGAGAAAAACCCCGGGCCCCCAGTCCCAGAAACCAAATTGAAGGGGTGAAGGGAAAGGGGTGAGGGGGGTTGGAGGAATTTAAAACTGTATTATAATTATAAAAATAAAATAAAAAAAAATTTTAGCACCGTTAAACCCTTTTTGGGTTTTTACGCTTTAAGTACAATCCCAATGGGTTAGGAATGGGGGAAAGGGTTTAATTAGGAAGGAACCCCATTTGTGTGGGGGAAGTGGAAAAAACCTTTAGGAAAAAAACCCCCCCAGTTTCCCCGACCGAGATTCGAACCTCGATTCCCCCCCCCCTCGGGGTGACCCCAACCAACAACGCGTTAGCCAACTACGCCACCGAGCGGGGGCTGTTTTAAAATAGTTGGTTTTTTTTAACAACCCCGTCTTACTTTCCCTGGGTTTTGGGTGCATATGTACTTATTCCTAAGGGTTTAGGGATTTGATAACTTAGAGGAAATTACCGCATTCAGTGGGGAGGGAAAAAAGGGGGGAAACCACTTTAGAAAAAAACCCCCCTTCATTAAAACCTACCCCATATTTAACCCCAATCCCCGTATCGGGAGTCTATTTTGACAAATGTATGCTTGACAATGCGGGGGACCAAAGTGGGTTTTTATATAAAAGGCTAGATAGAAAAAATTACTTTTTGCCCCAAAATTTTACTCACCGGATAAATAGTAACCATCAAAAAAAAATTAAAAAATACCACACCGACTAAAGTTTTAAAATTTTCATGTGCCAATGGTCTTTTTCCAAACAATAGAACGGGTATTAGAGTGGCAAAGGGGGAACCCGGAAAAGGATTTATGGAATTTGGCCCTTTCTCTGTTTTTTTAAACTATTTTCGCTAGACACTAAAATTATTACATAAAAAAATTTCAGTTATTACAATCAAAATGCTCCCAAAAATAAAAAAAATTTTAATTTAAAGAAAACAAAAATTTAATTAAAATTTTTTTTGCATTAAAAAACATTAACACGAAATAAGACATAAAAAAAAATAAATTTTAAAAATGGGTTTAAAAATATGAATTTTAATACATTTTAAAATAAACTCATGATTAAAAAGGCATAAGCATTTAATTCTTTTAAACCAAAAAAACATCTTTAAAAACCTCACTAGAATTGAATAGATCCCCCCTGTTGGGAAAAAAATAAAGTAAGGACTTGCATAGACTAAAGAAAAAAACCCCAATTTAAAAAAAAATATTACAGTCTATTCGGGTATTTTTAAAACATAAGTTTTGTAGGATAAAAAAAAAGATAATGAAAAACAAATTTGTTGGAAGAAAAGTGTTTTGTCACTTAGCAAAACTCAACAGAGGTGACCCCCGACTTCCCGTCACTGGGAGCTAAAAAATGATAAGGGGCTTTTTTTTTTCCCCGTGTCAACCCCCGAGGTTTGGTAAATTAACTAAATTCTTTTGATGATTGTGATTATAATGAAAAAGGAAGAAATCACAGTTAAAGGAAAAACTTATATACTAAAAAAATAGAATTTTTTGCTGAGTTTTTAAAAAATTTGTTTTTTTAACTAACAAAAAAAAAATGAGTTTATAGTCAAGACAATTATTCTTAAATTTTAAAAAACAAAAAATTG
>JBCFYV010005062.1:0-18136 GCA_039000515.1 Timema cristinae
AAAATTATTAATAAAATTAACAAACTTATTTGCGATGAAGTTGATTTGTTTATAATACTATTAGTGGAAGAATTGTGAAATTTTGATTTATTATAACGTATTAACATTTTGTGGACTGATTAACAATAAGTGGTAAGCTACCAATAGAATAAATAAAATAAAATAATTATAAATGAGATATTGTTGCTAGTATAATATATGTGCATTTTTTTCAGATAGTGAAGTTGAGGTCTTTTGGTTTGCGGTGTATTGGTTAAGGAGATAAGGTTCATTGAGGTATATAGGTTGAGGAAGTGGAGTTAAAGTGTTTTTTTTTTCAGATATGGTCAAGCCATGATCTAGATTAATTAATCGTCGTTATAAGTTTAAGGATGGCCCGAGGGCCTCTAGCAGCGTTGAGGTTTATTGAGTGAGGAAGTTGAGGTTTATTGAGTAAGGTGTATTAAGCCATGGACTTAGATATAGTAAGCCATGATAAATAATTTAATTTTTTATAAGTGGTGAGTCAAGGGATCACCAAGTTCATGTAGCAGAAAAGGCACAAATAAATGAGGCAAAGGCCTAAGCTTTCCACTAAATAATATGTGATAAATGTCCAATGGTTAATTCTGGATTAAAGTTTAAAGATATTGAGGAGATTATGAAGAAGTTTAAAAGGGTATTCTGTGATTACGTGATGTAATAATGATGTATTAACAAGGGTAATGAGAGCTAATTAGGGTATTAGACCTAATTAGGCTACTATAAAAGATTTTATTATAATTTCATTTTTTAAATGCCTAAGGCAAAAAAGAAACATTCAAAAGGTTGTAATCAATAGAGAAAGATAAAGTTAAAGATTTTTCACTAATTAGAAATTAATTATTCAATTAAGAAGGGGAAAAAATAATTTTCAATATTTTATAATGGTATAATATAGGATTTCATATTAATTTTAAACGTACTTTATGATTCCAAGATTATCGTCTATATATTTCAAGTATTTTAAATTTGTTTTAAGATTAGGTATTCTCATAAATAAAAATTTTGGTAAGGTGATTCAGATGTTCTGTTACTATCCTTTCTCTGTCCGAAACAATGTAATTATATTATCTTTTAAGAAATTGGATTTATTTTGTAAATTATTATTTTGTGTTTTTAAGCTAATTAGTCAGTAAATGTATCAAAGTAGTGGCTCATATAGCGAATTTGGCCGTCAGGCTTTTAAGAGTATGTGTAGCATTAAGAGTGTTTGTTAAGTTTGTCAATATAATAATAATAGTAAAAGTGGATCCGTGAAGGATCATCATAATAATACTAATAATTAAAAGTGGATCCGTGAAGGATTATTGAAATAAACTTACAGAAGAGAGTAACACTTCAAATATTATTATCATTCAAGAACAACATTATACAGTGTTCCAAATTATTGGAATTTATCCAATTTGTGAAATTTTATACAGGGTGTTTCAAAATATTGTTATTTGTGAAACTTTATACAGGGTGTGCGAAAAATTATCATGTTGTCTTTTCTCGTCTTTTATTTTTTTTAGCAAAGCGTATCAAAAAGTATACGACTAGGTCTCTACTTTCAGATACTCTTTGGGGGGTATTGTAATGTAATTGATTTGCCCCTAAAGAATATGTGAAAGCATTGACAATAATATCGTCCTAATTTTATAAACGTATTTAATTTTATTTAAATTATGTAGTATATTAAATGGCGCTTAAAGCACTTCTTCTTCTAAGAAGGCAAAAGCCACTGATCAGTGACGTCACGCACGTGACACCACTCAAGTCAGGTTGACAATATATATATTTCAAATAATAACTTCCTCTTCTCGAAGGTTCGAAGAGAGATTTTTAAATGTAACTTGAGTCATTTTCCGGCTCTAGAACCTCCCAGTAAAACAGATATGTTTTTGTCTTGTATTTTGTTTTTCTAAACTAAACCTTCTCGAAGCTTCCATGAGCAAAGAATATATACGAAGGAGGGTGCACTGTAAGGGCAGTTGGTGTCCGGTACCGCTCAGAACTCACCTTGGGCACTTGCGTCCAGCAACACCTGTCCGCGCTCATACAATAGGCCGCGTATATATTTCAACGACATGATCTATTTTCTCATTAAATAAACAGAGATTCAGAAATAAAAAACATGTCAAAACAATAAGTGTGTATTATTAATTATAATTCTTTAATTGGCGCTCGATCACGGGGCTATAAATACATATTAACTCACAACTTCAAAAAACCAAACCGATTTAATTAGTGCTCGACCACGGGGCAATTACCAGCTAATTAAACGGTGTAACTTCAATCGATGCTCAACGCGACGAACCAGAACACCTCAATTGGCGCCCATCGCGGTAGAGTAATATTCCAGAACATCACAATTGGCGCACAACGTAGGGACCCGTAATTCCAGAATACTACACCGTCCTTGGCAGTCTAGTCCATCACGGAAGTATCGTGTAAGACCGTGTGGTCACCAAGGCGGGTTAGTTATGTTACTGTTGAATATTTCTTTACTAACCAAACTTTAAACCTGGAATCAACCAGTACTTTATTGAAGGTACCGTTATTATGAGTTTTCTCCTATAACAGTTACACGTTTAACCATTTAACCTGCGATTTGGTTTATATTGATTTCTATTTAGCACATTGCCTTAATGATATATTGTGTTGTACGCCAATGTACTTATTAAAATAATGTGTTAGAAACAAGGAAAGTTTTAATTTACATGAGGAGCAATTTCATTTGCGTAAAGGGAGAATAAAAATAGTTTTAAATTAATCAACCCCAATGCATCCGATCGTATTCGAGCCCCAATCTCCATGTCTTCGACAAACTGGTATAACAAGAGAATATTGCTTTAGATTACACAGCCACCGAAGTGAGGTATTATTGATTTATTAAAATAAAACAGGATGTGTCTCCCACCTAAAAATATCGTCCAGCACGACGCGTCTTTAATTATATACAATGGTAGACAATAGTATACCGTAGTAACAAGTAGCTATTAGTATTTTGAGAAACTTCATGAATAAATATCAGTGTTTTCTAAATATAATTACTTTGATTAATATTTTGGAAATTATTTGTAATGCAAACTAAGAGTGATATAAAAGACAAATTTTGATGTACGGCACAGTAATTTCATTTCATTTTCAAATTAATATGGACGTTATTAGTAAAATATGTTTGGTTGATTGAGCGAACAGTAACCACATTGGTTATAATTACTGTGTTGGTTGTTTGAGTTATGTAGGGATGAAAATTTTTGGGAGATAAATCAATGAAACGAAATATTTTGAGTAAGAGAACAATAAAAACATTTTTACTAACTGTATTGGTTTCGTAAGTTATTTAGGGACAAGACATTTGCGGGAGTTAATCAATCTAAATAAGAATACATATATAATTAACCTTATTAAATATCATACGCAAAGGGCTCACGCCTCTTCAAGAACTTTGTAATTAATTTAGGACAGGTTTTAAAAAATCGTACAAAAGTTATAGAAATTCCTAGGTCATCTGGATATTCAACTGTAATTTTTATATTTTCTTCAAAGGAGATAGATTTGAATTTAGAGTTGTTGTCTTAATTGTTAATTTTTTCGAATGAGGTTAAATCTCTCATCCCGCCGAGCCACTAAATTATATATTTGTTTTTGGAAATTTAATTTTTGTTACTGGGAATTTCGGACCTGGCCATTTTATTTTTCTTTATCTTATTTGATTATTTGGTAGAATGTTCATAATATAGAATGTGGGGGTTCATCAACAACAAATTTAGATCGAAACTGAATTCAAAAAAGTCCTAGAACATAATTATAATATCTGAATCTTTTTGTAAATTAATTTATTATTTATTCTCTCTTGATTTGAACCCTCTGAACTGTTAACTCTAAAAGCGGATTTTCTTTCTCAGCCATTTTCTACTTTGCTTCACACAACATCATAGTTTATCTTAGAATCCTTCTCGTTTTAATAAATACTACATAACTTGACAGGTATTAAAATCCGAGTACTTTGATTTGGCAAGATAAATATCTACTAGTTAACTTAAAATAAAGTGGTATCAATTATTTGGATTGTTATTAAGTTAGTACTAATAATGGCGGGTAAAGTAATCATAAATCTATCACTATTCATTAGAAAAAACAATCTAGCACTTATAATTCATGTAGTTGTAATGATAACCAGGTATTAGCAATTGAGACTTCAGGAAATTACTGTTTCAGTTAACCTTACTCACTTCATGTTAAAGTACCAATATAATAAATAGATACCCATGTGTGAGATTCCTACAGAACATACATGCGTTTATCATAGATTACCTTGAATAGATGGTAGAGTATATATTCTTTATAAATCCTTTAGTATCTTTTTTTTCTTTTAACCTCGTATGTGATATTCTCGTGATGTGGATAATATTATATTACTGTATCGCGTGTAATATTGGCGTTTATATTCCTTATACATTTTAGATCCATCAATCAAACTCTTTCGTTTTTCTAAACTCAAGCCATTATTATTATTTGTTGCCAGAAACCTAATGTATTTCAATATATTATAATAATGGTTACCTAGATACATATTATTATTGTGTTTTACCTTATATAATTAAAATATTTATTTTTCATACGTATGGTAGATAATTTAAATGAAGCTCTGTTGTGAGTTTCAGAATATTTTCATATTATGTGCATCGTTATTTAAAACTAAACTTCGTGTTGTGTGTCCCTTCACCAACAATTAGAACAGTTGATTCGTAATTTGCCACCCTACCATGTATTTATCTATATTTGTATACCTTTTGTGAATAGTTTCCAATTTAATTTCGTGTGAAATTAAACACTCCAAAGTTCGGTCATTGTATTGCCGGCCTGACAAATACTACTATTTACATCCATTTAAGAAAGTAAAAGGACTGAAGGAACTACGTATAACATTGTTTTAAATAATTCAAAAAAGAAATTTTGAATTAAGGAAGAACTCTTACCTTTTATTAAACATATTATTTATCGTTCCAAGAAGTTTGTTTGACTTTGTTTTATTTATAATGAACGTCAGCCATGTTTGATTTCAACCAATGACCAGATATGTTAAACAAGTGAGTAGCGAAGTCTCGTGATCGTAAAAGAAGAAACAAGACACAATAGTTTTGTTCGCTTCGACTTTTTGGAACAGTTCCACTCCCATGTAGAGTTTGTAGCGTACTGATGGAACAGCTTGTTCTCTCCGATGCGAAACGAACACGTTTTAACTCCTTTCAGTTTAGTTCAACTTTTAAAGATGGAAGCCAACTTTGTTTTTAACCTCCTAAATGAAATCGAATCTTCTGAAAACTCGGAAGATGAAGATTTGCCTGTGGCTGATGCTTTCAATAATATTCTATTACCAGAAATATTAGCTGATGGAGGAGGAGGTATGTAAAACTATTAAAAACGAGTGGGAAACGTAAAACTTTAATAATGCCATGGTCCCTTAGATGACCAAAACTATTATTTACAAATTAATTCTTAGATCATATTGTCCTTTTTGATGAATATACTATTTTATTTAACAGTTAAAAACACGTCAAGTTAATTAAGTTTAAATGTTTAACCTGTATGGCCACCACATTTACCGACCTTAAACTCTTGTCTTGTAAATATTTTCTTTCAAGCTGATAAGAAAATGTTTGAATCAAAAACATGCTATAGAGCGAAGGGCCCCAAAATATATTATTATTTATATTTTCACCGCATCTTACTACCCGTTCGGTTTGTATACACTTACGCTAACGTGTAATGGTAGAGTAATTGTGAGATGAAATGAAGGACCTACAGTTTAACGTGGGATCCGAACCACGGTGGAGGCCTGGTATTCCACACAATCACAAGTTGTGATTAATACACGTCTTGTCAGAGGTGAAGGAAGGGTTTGGCAATCAGGTAAATCTGTACTGGGACCAAGGCCCAAAATAAAAGCTCACGCATAAACAAAAGAATGTGAGGTAGCACTGTGACTATGGTACTTATACAATATACCTATACAACTAATTATACCTACTTTCTATCTGAGCACAATTTGATAAAACATGATTAATCTATTTCAGGAATTCTCAATGGTGGACTACGTGATGTTTTTTTTCAAGTTTTGGAAAGAAAAAGTAGAACAGCTATTCCCAATTATGTGGATGAAGTAGTCTCTGCATATAGTGACCTAGAATTTTTAACTCACTTTCGGCTCCGAAAAGGGGTTATTAATGACCTTGTGACAAGATTAGAGAATACACCCATTATGCTATCATTGCAAGGTATGTGAAATAGTAGGCCTATTGTTCTACACGATATTTAACTTTGCCCTTGTTTTTATAAGAGTCCACTTTCAACCACCAACATTGATTAAAAGTCACTAATATCGGACAGTCTAGACAGTCTTATTTGATTTGTTAATTAAAAGGTTATCCAAAGCTTTCAATACTTAATAGTACCACGATGAATTAAATAACAAAGTTATTATACTTGATGTAGCCGCATCTAGATATCATATTCTGAAAATTGAAATAATACCATGTTACGCTTAAATAATTTTAGTACATAAATTATATGCCTAATACTGCCCTTGTTAATTACTGTACCAAAACACTAATCAATTTTGCAGGTCATGGAGGTCCCCAAGCATTGAGTGCCAAGAAGCACCTTCTGGTGTTTTTGTGGTTTGTAGGCCATCAGACAGCCTCATACCGTGATGTTGCAGACAGATTCAATGTGTCATTAAGTACCCTCTATGAAGTGATTTCAAGAGTTGTAAATTTTTTTCTAAATATTGCACCAACTATAATAAAATATCCAACACAGGAGGAAAAACATATTACAAAAGCATACTTTCGACCCAAAGGACTACACAATGTTATTGTATAACTCATATAATTAAGATGCAGAATATTTGTGTGGGTGTTTGAGGCCAGTTAGTGCAAGTACAGTATATTAGATATAATTATTATAACAAATAAAATTAATTATTTCAGGTTTAATTGATGGCTCACACATAAGAATAGATCGACCATGTGAGGACAAAGATGCATATGTGAATAGAAAAAAATATTTTTCTATTCAGATGCAAGGAGTTGTGAATGAAAAAGGGAAATTTCTTGATGCATTTGTTGGCTACCCTGGCTCAGTTCATGATGCCAGAGTGTTCTCCAATTCTCCCATAGCAAGAGATCTTGATGAGCTCTGCCAAGGTATATTTAATTTATTATAATAAAAAGTAGTTTTTTATAATTGTAAATGTAATTTGGTTGGTAAAGTGTGCTTGTTTTGAGATAAGTGTTTGAAAATTATTTAAGTGGCTTGAACAACTTTTATACACACGCTTCAGTGGCAGCAGGGTTTATGGTGTCACTCTCACAAGGAGAGACTGGTTTGAGTTCCAGTTTGGTATACTGAAAGTGATTTTTCTAAAATGGTTTCTTACTCTCCCTACAAACAAATGTGGATAGGGTATATTTTCTCTAAATATTACTTTCCTCATCTTTACACCATTAGCATAATTATCATATATGCATGTAACCCACAGGTACAGTTGTATGGGGAGGGACCTATACATTTATACGGCAAACGTTATGTTCTCACACACTTTGGTGGCCGAATAGACTAAGATGCTACTTTTGCCATATACTTGGTTATTGAGGATGGGGAGATCAGGGTTAGATCCTGCCCAGGTTCATTGAAGATGGTTTTTCCTAAATATGTTATGTATACATTTTTTTTTCAGGTGGTGACTATATTCTTGGGGACAGTGCATATCCATGCCTTCCCAACTTATTAACTCCCTATAGAGACAATGGCCATTTGACAAGACAACAAAGACACTATAACACAGTGCATAGTTCATGTAGGATTATGGTAGAACATGCCTTTGGCTGGCTGAAGCAACGCTTTCGTCAACTTTACCACCTAAAGCTTCGAAATATGAGAAGGATGGTGGAGCTTATCCATGTGTGCTGTGTGTTGCATAACTTGGCAGATGAAGATGATCTGACTCATCTTGAACCCCCTGCGATGGATAATCATCCTGATGCTGAAGTTCAGATTGCCAACCAAGTGGATGCATTCCCAATATTAAATGATAATGACCCGAGTGATAATGTTAATGGAAAGCAATTGAGAGACGAAATATGTGGTAATCTCTGGCTTGAAAGAACACTTTAAAAACTTTCACTTATTTTTTAACTTAATGATCTAATTAAGGGGTTGTCCATATACTACATTAGGCCTATGCTATTCCTTCCTTCCCCCACTTGACATACATTAACAATTCTAATATTACAACACAATATGACAGAACGTCCCTTCCCACTGAGCATTTGTTTAAATATAATTATGAATTAAATCCTAAGTCACGCAGAGATCCATACATTTTCTAAACAAGTACTATTAACAACTAATTTTACAGTCTAATTTCAATAAGAGACTTTTAGAAAGTACTAACATTTAATTTTCTGCAATCAGCATACATTGATAACATTTTATTGTATCATTATTGTTATTTTATAAGTAATGATAATATCTATCAAAAGTGACAGCTGCAGATCACATGACATGATGTATGAATAAGTGAAAGTAGATCTAGTATTTTCTAGTGGTCAGTTAAGGCCCTTCCTATGAACATTTATTAGTTCCCTGCTGAATCATGGGTTATTTACTGGCGGTATATACCTTATCACTTATTGGAATTTGCATCTAATCAGAAGACACCGTCTCAACATCAGTTAATTGTGAGCTTAGGTGAACCATATTAAACCAAAGTATTTTATTTCGTATTTTTTATAAATGATAGCTGATATCATGACATAAGTGTTCTGATAGATTTACTGTTTTAATATACAAAATAATTTTTAACCACTGTCAGACTCTATTAATATAGTGCAGTGGTTCCCAACCATTTTTCGCTGGTGTACCCCTTGACAGCTCATTTCCATAAATTGCACCCTTAATATTAGCAAAATTTCAATATATATTTTACATACAATTAATTAATTTATTAATACTTATAAAACTGTTGGTGACCTGGCGGTCTAGGGTAAGGTGTCGGACTTCTGTGCTGGGGTCCGGGGTTCAATCCTCTGTCCAGGCACAGATTTATCTGATTGCCAAACCCTTCCTTCACCTCTGACAAGTCGTGTATTAACCACAACTTGTGAATGTGTGGAATGCCAGGCCTCAACCGTGTTTCGGATCCCACGTTAAACTGTAGGTCCTCCATTTCATCTCACAATCACCCTACCACTACACATTAGCGTAAGTGCTTATAACCCGAACGGGTAGTAAGACGCGGTGATAATAATAATAATATTAAACTGTACATTTAATATCTAAAGATATGTCTAAATTTAGCCAATTACACTATTCTGTTCCTATTATAATCAAAGCTTAAGGATTATAGGTTTATGTGATAAAGATATGTATTTAGCCACTATTACATGATAAAACAAAAATAGACTAATGTACCAAATATAATTCATACTCAAATTTCAATTTTTTTATTGTCCTTTTAAGGTCCTGCTAAATACACAATTTTAGATAAAATTATATTTTAGACTGTATTATTATTGTTCTTGTATATATTGTTAGATTTTTGGATGTAATAAACTAATCAAATTAATAATGCAACTGTAGTTTACTATAAATGTACTAAATTATTTGTGTTTGACAAACCTTATAAATATTTTATCAACTCTCTTGCTATAATTTTTTTTTCCACATAAATTGGGTCTATAGATACAAACACTAAAAACAAGCAAAATTGAAGTAAAATAAAAATAACGGTTTACATGTTCACACAAATTATAATACAAAAATTACCAGTTTATTGTTATATTTGGAAGAAAGTACAAGAAAGCAGGGTTCGAAAATATATTTATATACATATCAAAATATCAGATGTATTTTGTAAAATTAATTCAATTCAATACAATTAATATATACACACCCACAAGATGTAAATGTTTGTGTAGATAATAGTCAAATAGGCTACATGTACACATCAATACTCGGTTGGGTGAACTGGGGTGGTTTTTCCTAAATGGTTTCCCACTCTCTCCACACAATTGTGGGTGCACTTCCTCTGAACTACACCTACCTCTTCCCTAACCCATTAGTAAATTGGTGAATAACCTTAAAAGGTCATAAGATTCGGTGCTAAAGAAATTAATTATTAACTAATCAAACATTAAATCTGCAATGTTTGTTGACGATTTAGTGGTTTGGATGTCAGAAAAAGGCAAACATCTCAACAATCTACAACAATAAATGAGCACTCAACAACTCGTCACCCGAGAATGCAAGTGTTCTATATCCAATTTTCCACTTTTGTGTAAAAGAGTATTGATGTTTGACCTTGTGTATAAAACCAATGTTACTAGATAACTTGAGTTTGTATCTTCTTAAGTAATTATGTAGTAGTCTCAATTTCATCACGGGGAATCATATGCATTTTAAATAAACGTAAACACCAAATATCTAACAATTTTGGAGAACACTTTCATTACTGGGTGACCAACTGTTCACACAAATCTAACTAGCTCTTTTTTTTTTTTTGACCAATCTATTTAGCAGATTCTATATTATTAACCGATTTCTACCAAGTCAATGGATGGATAGTTCGGAACTTATTACCAAACAAATATGAGGGGAAGTGCAAATTGGCTGTTGATAAAGAGCCTTAACAATTGGGATAAATTGGATGTGAGAACTTTAACAAGTGGGTTAAATATAAAAAAAATCTTTAAAAGTTTCGGAAGTTCCTTGATATATATATGTATATATATATTGTGAAATATATAAACATAACTATCAGGATATGTATCATGATACCTATATGTCTGTTGATAGAACTATATTGCCTCGAACCCTGCAGGAAAGGTGGATAGAAACATATAGGCTAAAAGGGTATGAGTTTGTTAATATGAAATTATAGTGTAACTAATTATTTTACTTTATTTTTAACTAGTTCCTCCAACAATTCAATTTGCCTTTTTAACAATGAGTTCTTTTCTTTTCTCTGTGCATTGGCTTCTTCTTTGAGTTTGTTGCTTGATTCTTGAACAGCTATCCATTTCTCAAACAAGGTTGCGAGTTTAATATTGTGGGATGCTCGCTCTGCACTGTCTTTCTGTATGCATTCATTTTGGGAAGCAACTTCTTCCCTCAAGCGATCCAAAACTAATGCTGTTTTGCCATCTCTTTGCCGCACCTTTAATTTCTTGCTGGGAGGGATGGGAGCCTTTACTTCATTTTTGTTAAAATTAGTATCAACTAATATAGCTTCATTTCTTGGTTTATCCTCATCACTTTGTTCAGGCAAAGAAATTCCTGCTTGACTGTATATCTCTTCTCTTGAAACAATTCCATTTTTCCCAGACACAACCATGGGAACAATATTGTGCCGCTCAGAAAACATTTCAATTATTTCCTCTTCATATTGGATTCTCTTTCTTCCTCTACCTGTCTTATTTTGGTTACTAACAAAATTTTTCATTATTCTCTCCAGAGTTTTGTACCGATTGTGAACTTGAGCATCACTGACCGAGTACCCAAATTCTCGAATTTTGTTTGCAACATAGATTAACTTCTGTTTAAGGGTGCTGAATTTACAATTGTTTTGATTCTTTGTACTTTTGTAAATTTCAAAAAAAAGTTTTGAAGCTGCATCGTCCCAAAAAAAGTCAGTTGCTTCCCGAGTCAGTGTTTGTGGTGATGGTGATGATGATGGTGGTGGTAATACTTTTTCTTGACTCGGTGATTGTGATGCTATTATTGATGGTGGGGGTGGTGCCAAGTGAACCACTGATGGTGATACTTTTGGTTGTGGGGGTGGTGCCAACTGAACTACTGAAGGTGATGCCATTGGTTGTGGGGGTGGTGCCAACTGAACCATTGATGATGATGCTTTCTGTTGTGGTTGTTCTGCATAAGGCAGTGATAGTGGAGGTGTAATAGGATGTTTCGCCGATGTTGTGTGAGGTGAGTCAAGAACTAATGTCACTGGATTTCCATCGATTGTACATTCCATTAGTGGTTGGTTAAAATCCAATACATCTAAAGAAATATTTAGATAATCCTCATCTAAAAGAAACAAACAAAATGAATCCTAGCAATTATCTCAATCAAGCACAAAAAGTAGAATTTATATTCAGTTTTAATCTTCTTTTTAATATTAACAATTCACTGGTCGAGTGGAACCATTCTCACTTTATTATATTATTATTTAGCACCGCGTCATACTACTCATTTGTGTTAAACGCTTAAGTACAAATTACGCTAATGCATTAGGAGTTGGGAAGATTGAATTAGAGGAAGTGAACCCACATTTGCGTGGAGGAAGAGTGGAAAACCATTTAGGAGAAACAACCCCTAGTTCACCTGACCGAGATTCGAACCTCGATCTCCCCATCCGCAGCAGTCCGGCTCAACACGATTAGTGCGTTAGCCAACTACAACTAACTACTCGTTCGTTGACAAGTGAAACTTTTGTCCTAGTATGAATAGTAGCCTATTTATGAAGTATACTTAAAATTCGATTTTTAGAAACTAATGTATATTATTATAAACTTGCAAGATAAGGTCTTCAAAATTGACTTGTTATTAGATTGTGAACACTCCTTTATAAGTAATTTTTTGTGGACTGATTTGAAGGAGGTTATGTTAGTAGTAAAACAGATTTTCACAAGATAATTTTTGAAAGAGTAAGTATCTAAGTAAGCCTAATACAAAAAGTATAGTTATAATGAATTTCTTAAATATTATACGCTAATCATTTTGTAAGTGAGAGTATTAATTAAAATAAGTACCTAAATAATGGAAGTAAAGGTATAAAGTAAATAAAGAATAGCCTTATAGGTACCGTACCTTCTGTAATAAAAGTCACCGAATTGTGTTGTTCATTTATTACAATATTTTTTTTTGCGTCTCTTACTATGTGTGCAAGCATGTTTTTATGATATACATCCAAGAATTAAAAAATAAATAAAGTTAAGTCTTGTTAGATTTAAAAATGGCGCGCGTAGGGTTTTAATTATTTATTCTTATTCTTTTTCAATTCCTAACCCACTCCACTCACTCCTAACCGAGAGGTGGAGCAGGAAAAGCAGTTCTATCTGCCACGGGTACAGTTACTTCAGCGAAACGAACAGCCAGGGAGTGAGTCTACACCGGCGAATCGAACGATAAAGAGTAAGAAAGTACTGATAGAACTGTTCTAACAAGTCGAAACGAACAAAGCTAATGTAAATAACTCAAAGCTAGCGCGCTTTTCAATTTTGACAAATGGAAATAAACATTTAATTCTTTAAGAAAACATTGTTCACATTCATTGGCATGTATTTCAATATTTATATTAAATCTGCATTGTATTTGATTTTTATCCCTAGTCCAAAGCCAACATTTTATCTTTTGTTTTTATATAATAGTTTTCTCTTTGGATTTGGAAGTAAAGAATAGAACATTTTTAAAATTGACTTTAGAGGACTTTTTTAAGGAGACTTGGTCTTCTTCCTCGGTGTTGGTCTAACATGGAGCCAAACCTGTAGAGCTCTTTATTTAATTTATTTTTAAAGTGAAGTAATGGTTAAAAAGTAAAGTGTGAGCAGCAAACGGAAAGTTAAGTGTGTGTGCAAGAACTAGACTGTTTATTTTTGTTTAAATTGTGGAAGAATCAGCATTACTAAAGTGAAACAAATTTCTGAAGTTGGTGTTGTTTCAACATAGACTCATTCATGGGTGAGGTCAAGCCAAATCTTCAACTTTAAATTCATATTTTCTTTTCTTTTATCTAAAATCAGCTTCATGTAAGATTATCTAAATCAGAGAATTAATTAACATTTAATTTTATGTATAAATATTAATTTTATTGATTGTTTTGTTTTCTCTCTTTTTTCTTTGTTTCAACAATATTTTTTTTATATAAAAATTAGAATTATAACTATACGGAATTCCATAGGTAGGATTGGGACGTGGTAAATAAGGAAACAACAATAAATCCACAAAAGTTCCAAAAATTGTTATTTTATACGATTATTTTTATTGTAGTCTTAATTACTACATTTGGTTACTCTTGTGAATGTGTGGAATGCCAGGTCGCCACCGTGGTTCGGATTCCACGTTAAACTGTAGGTCCTTCATTTCATCTCACAATCACCCTACCATTACACATTAGCGTAAGTGCGTATAACCCGAACGGGTAGTAAGACGTGGTGCTAATAATAATAATAATAATAATAATACATTTGGTTCCAACAATCCATTTTTTTTAGTGTTCATGTTTTATTTTAAGTATTTCCAGTTGGTCTCGAGTATTGAGAGTCGTCGTGCCACTGACTGAATTAGCCCAGATAAATGTTTTTATTATTAATATTATTTTCTCCTAGATCCTAGGAGTGTCGCCCAACATATATCACAATCTCTATAAATCTTGACATTAACTGTTTTAAGTGAACAAGATTAAGAAGACACTGATATTAGACACACAGAAAATTATAAATATATATATATATATATAATATATATATATATATAACACACATTTTTTCTTCTTTTATTTTTTTTTACTACACAATCTCCAAAAGTTTCACAATATAAGCTCTCTTCTTCGTTTAAAAATATAAGAATTGTAAATATCAAATTAACCATTTTAACACAATTTCGAAATGAATTGTTTTTCTAACTCGAATCGTTATCTCTCTTAAAGCTCTGGACAATTTAAAGCCAGAAACAAGACGATATGATTTAGACAAGAGGATGGGTTCCTCAAGGTCCTTTAAGTTTTATTTGTATGTATTAGTTAATATAATTCATTTATAACAAAATTTATATTGGAGCACAATAGCTATGCAGTGATCTGGAATAACTAAAGTTCTAATTAACGTATAAGTTTATGTATATTTGCTACTAGATTTTACCAGTATTATTGATTGGCGTTGAGCACATTTAACCTCTAGGTCACACACGGGAGGTGCGGTTATTATTTTCTATCTTCAGAGTCACAAATATTTCTGAAAATGTGAGAGCTGTATAGTTTTTAAATTATTCTCATAAACGTAAAGAGATTACATTGTAAATGGTATTTTTTTGACCTCGAGATTACGATGAATATTTTCGTTTTATATGTTTTCGAAACGTAAAAGGGATTTTTCGATTCTGTCTGTTTTGTCTGTGTCTTGGCGTAAAGCCGAGACCATTTTGCCGAGTGTTGAAATCTGGTACCTGGGGTGGGTAGTAAGTTATAAATAGGAGTGTTTGGAATCATCTACCCAAGCATAAAGTTAAGGTTGGTTTAGAAGAGATATTTTGGAAATCATATATAATGATTTTGATTAAAATTTATATACAGACCATTTTTAATATTACAAACAATATGACGCTACAAATTTTCCAGATAAAATGTCTTTGAGGGTTGTTAACATAGACGGATATTAACAATGTTGATAATATCAACGCAACTATTAGAGTTAATAAATTATTTATCATTGATAATTGTAAGACTAATAAAATAAATCAATTTTAAATTAAACATATTTTGTAAACCAATAATTTCCAAATGGATAGGAAAATATATAGTTTTGAAAATAGGTATTGAGAATGAAGAGATTATTTCTGTTTTAGAATAAGATGATTTTAACTATAATGGTTCTGTAACAGTGTATATTATCTAGTTTCAATGATCTTACGAGTTTTTAGTAAGTGTTTCAATTTTTAGGTAAAAAAGCGAGAGACTTCTATACCGGGGCACCATTCATTTATTTTTCCACCAAATTTGGAGAAAATATTTATTTTATTCCAAAACGTCATTATTTTCTTTATAACTCATAACTTCTGAACATGTTAAAATTATTACTATGGTAATCTTTTAATTGAATTTGAGTTAATCGTCTTCCCTTAAAATATGCCATCGTAGTTTTTATACAATCTATGAGATTTTTAATGGATTTAGCTCATTTAATAACATATGTGATAACACTTCATACCCTCATATAATTGCACGCCACCATTTTCAATCAAAATTATTGAAAGACTAGATGGTGGCTCTTTGATGAGACATACCATGTTTCAATTTTTTTTCTATTAACTATTTTGGTTTGTATACATGGTTTATAACATTAAACACTTTGTCCTTGAAAATATACATGTATGTGGAAGGAGAGTGGAAATGGAAAACATTCAGGAAAATTCACCCCCAGTTCACTCAACCTAGATTCAGACCTAAATTACACCGTCCTTGGAGGACTAGAGCGTTAGTAAACTACGCCTGAGAGCTGAGCACGTCAGTTGAGTTTCCTAGCACTGAGATAATCCTTCATGTGGACTAAAAACCAATAAAACATGTTCAAAAAACTGTAAACTGCTGTTAATACCACTCTTATATTAATAATTGTGGGGGGAGAGCTGAGATCCCTAAATGGTGGACTTTCATTCATTCAAACTCTTGTGTGATTGTTGACCGGTGAATTTAAAGTAAGCGCTTCGCACCTTGATCTAATAATACCACCAACATTCTCACGAATTTTTTTTTAAAAAAAAGTTAAAATAATGTGACAATAACCTACCAAATACCGTCTTGGATGGGAGAAGCTTATGATAGTGTTGCTCTTGATATAAACAAGTGGGCTAGGATAATGTGTGGTAAAATGGCCAGAATCTTCATTTTAAAATATTAGTTTTGACACGTCATTTTGAAATATTAGATTTGAAAATCTGAATTTTTTGAGAAAAGGTAAAAATATACATGATTTTTAAAATCATGTTGGTTTTAATGGTTATTAAAATATAGCTTCTCAAATTATACACTATTAATTTTATCAGTGATCAAATATTAATAATTTATACATTATTAAATATAAAATTGCAGATTTCATAAAAAAAATAAGAAAATATAACGCCTAATAAACATCGATACATTATCTTAAATTAGGTGTTGAAAATATAACTATAGAAATGTTACACGTCTTTGAGAAAACTGATATTTCCAAACGTATAATTTTCCCGCAAGAACTGTCCGGTAGTTAGCACCATCTACAGTTTCCATTATCCATCGGTCTTTGTTGGCATTGAAGTATAATTTGGTCGAATGTGAAGCCATGCCACTCCTTTCACCTTCCCATCAACATTCGGCAAGACAGGGCCTTAAGTTTTCTGCTCTTTTGTTATTAATTAAAGTCACAAAAATTGTCATTGAGTTAAAGACAGTGTTTTAAATGGAGTGAGAAACGTTTCTAGCTCCGTCCGCTTCCTCCCTCTTACGTCTTACTAAATCACTAATTGTGTAAGATTCACGATTCAGTGATTCTCTATTGAAGTTTGACATCAAAACATCAAACTTTATAGTGACGATACAACATATGGGCTTCATTTAATTTGATTGGAATCTAATTTCAAGCTTCTTTCTAATGTCTGACAGTGCACATCCCTACATTATTATAGTCCTACCATTTACAAAGTGACGGAGAAATATATACCCCCAACTTTGATAGAATCTAACTCTAAAAACCCTTAGTCGGTTTCTCAATTTTTTCCCCCCCCTTTTTTTTACCCCCAATATTACTAAAATTTTTGTAATCTCTGTTTCTTTGTTTCAGAACTTCGGAAAAAACGCGACAACCCCTTTTTAAATTTTTGCGAACCACACGGTGTGACCAATTGGTCGGTTTCGTGTTGGAACTTGCTCTCGTGCTCCCCTTCTGGAAGCATCGGAGATGCCTTTTGTCTGTGTCTGTGTCTGAGTCTGTATTATTTCATAAGTTGATCGTGAGTGTTGGTTCAAATGTAAGATTATCATTAGAAGAACGAAATATCCACTGACACTCATCACGCAATGAATTGCTATTGTAGCTCCCCTCTCAGCTGACGTCATTGCAGTCATTTAGCTCTTATCCCGCTTGGGCTCAACAGATTCGTCTACATTATAAACCCTTGGGAAAAGATACTAAAAAGTGTTTTAAGATGCACACAAACAAATTGATAGATATATCAATGTATAAACCCAATCGGTAGTAAAAACGATGTGGTAAAAGTTTTTTTTCAATATGAGAACAGTTCTTTACGGATATTGTGGTAAAAAAAATTTGTGTTGATTTTCTATTAAATTTAATCAAACACATAGTTTTTTGGT
>JBCFYV010005063.1:0-18335 GCA_039000515.1 Timema cristinae
GTAAACGATGCTGAAATAGGTTTTTTATTGTTTTTGTTAACTTTATGACCGTGAGATATATTAACAAGAAAAAATTTCGGAAATCTAATATAAAAAAGGTGATAAGTGTTTTGGTGAACAACTGATCTAGTTGTATGTAGGATATTGTCAATTTTTTAAAAATATTGTAACTACCTTGCATCAGTTGTGCTATCTATATTCAGATGAAACAACTAACAGTACCTCTTACTTTCCGAAGATAACCGAAGGTTTTAAATTTACATTTTAGGCCAAATGACTTTAGCCAACTGCCTTTTAGGCCAAATGCCTTTTAGGCCAACTGCCTTTAGCCAAATGCCTTTAGGCCAAACGCCCTTTTAGGCCAAATGCCTTTGGGCCAAATGCCTTTAGGCCAAACGCCTTTAGGCCAAACGCCTTTTAGGCCAAATGCCTTTTAGGCCAAATGACTTTTGGTTTCATTTTTAGGCCAAATGCCTTTAGGCCAAATGCCTTTTGGGCCAACTGCCGCGTCCCCGCTAGCATACCGCGTGGCATAGGGGAAGAGTTGCTACCTTACAAATTGGACGGAGTGTACATATAAATGGAAAAATAATTTTTTTAACAATAAATAAATTTATTAAAAAACAGAGATAATAAGAATTAGATTTACAATAATTTTTACAAGATTATAAGTTTTGAAGCGTGTTGCAAATAATTAACTTGTGAAATGATTGTCTTGCTGTAGCTACAAGGCTGAATGGAGCCAGGCTACAAGTAGGTTTTTCTAAAGGAGAAAACAATTGAGTAGTTATTAACAAAGGTATCGAACAAAATAACATGTACATTTAATCATTAGCTTGACTGGGTGTTAAGACAATATTCTTAAAACACTTTGGATAATGAAAAACAATAGAAAGATCTGTAATAACAGGGGTATAATGGCTAGCAAATGGGTTTGTCGATAAACAGTACTAGGCGGGTTTTTTTCCCTATCGGTACTGCCAGAGCATTAAATAGTACAAACAAATTTAATTGCAATTACGCTGAAGCAACACAAAAACAACAGGGGCCTAAAAACAGAAAGGGAAAAAAGGGGTATTCTTTGCGCGGACACCATTATGACACAAGTGGGGTTCAATGGGTTGCTCACCCAACTTTAATATTTTACGTGAAGCGTGACTACTTGACCAACCCCAAAACATAGATCTCTATTAATCCAACTGTGATTTGAAAAACAAACAGACAGCCTGGTTTGTAGCCATACAAATATTAAACAATGCACATGACGGCATGGCGTCATGTGAGGTATTGACTCAGAATAAATAAATGGAACTTGTGGAGATAAGCAAGTCTATGACTAAGACATTACTACATTCGAAACCAAAGGCTCATAATGTAAGGGCTGTATCATAAGGATACAAAGAAACATAGTTCGCTAGGACTGATGAAACGAATCTAATACTAGTCAAAAAGAGACTTGTCCTTCAGACTGGAGTACACAATATTAACAAAAAAATAAACCTTTTTAATGTTGAAGCAACAAGATTGAAATGGTTTAAACTGTCGACTCGACATAATATATAACTATCAAAACAAATTAAAGTCATCTCCGACTATAGATACTAAACATACAGGATATAAAACATGTCTAAGTAGACATTGCCTATTTTTTACAACAAAATTAAAACTCAAAGGTCATAAGGATTTAACGATGTTGCAGGATACATAAGTATTTGAAGTAAAATCTCCTGGCCAGCGCGGCGGTGGATCTGATGGCCAATACTTCATGTTGCCGTTTCCTTAATTGATTTACGTTGTAGAAGTTCCTCCTTCAAACGCTAGGTTGTAGTAGAATGGGTGAATATGAACCTGAGAAGCAGCCTTTATACTCTACAATCTGATTTGAACGAACAAAACAAAAAGGGTGATAAACTCAGAAATACAAAAAAAGGAGAGAGATGGACGAACGGGGGGAAGGCAAAAAGACGCAGGAAGAGCCGCTAGCGGGGAAAGGGGGAAACATGGTTCCTTGGACTGCCGCTAGTCTTCTCTGACGGAAAGTGGGTCACTGGGTCGATTTCAATCTACACTTCTTTCTTCGTCAGGTGTACTAATGATAGCACATGTGGTTGCAGTGGGCCGCCTTCATGTGGTGAACAAATCCAAAAAACATCTTGAAATGGTGAGAAGATACTAAAGCATCTTCTATTTAAATATATCGGGTTTTGATTATAATCTTAGGCTCAGCTATTATTTTATGAAAATTTGTGATATAGACGTCCTTCTACTATATTTTCTTGAAAGGGCAGCATTGCAAATCTATTTAAATTTACCGACATCATCCAATGGCAAAAGGTATACTTTAAAGGGTATTTTATTCATAAATATGATCATGTTAATCCTCTTCTTTGATATCTGCTACAGTATTTATAAAAAGGCCCAAATTTTTTGAGTGACCACGTGTTTCAATTTAGGGAGACACGTGATTGTATCTGGCTGCATCTAGTCGGGAAAAATAAACTTTGGGGTAGATTATTTTTAAATATGTTTTAAAATTACTTTTTTCTTTTTCTACTGTCGTAAATTATCAAAATTTTTGGTATTTAATTATAGCTGTCCAATCTGGCTGAAATTTACAGCTACATAGGCTTTAAAGGTTATGGTTTAGATGTATACACTTTTTTGTTCTTCTAGTAAATCTTTTTTTTGTTACATATTAAATTTTTTTCCCGGTAAATAAGGTGTATTATATTTATTTTGATTAAATTTTATTGTTTTTAAAATTTAAAGCTTGCTATAATTTGGGTTTTCCCTCATTTATTATTTTCAATTTTGACTTTGGTTTCGTAATCAGTGACCTCGAAAACCCCCAGATACCAAGTTTTCGTACAAAATGGATAACACTCTCATACTTTAACCAGCTTTTATGAATTTAGAACCCCCATTATAGGTTCACCCTTTTTTTCAATTCGACTTTGGATTCGTAAACAGCGACTTGAATACCCTATATACTGAATTTCATACAAATTGAATAAGGTTTTCGTATTTTGGCCACTTTTCAGGATTTGGCCCCACTGTGCGTCGGGCGCTCCTCCCACGGCGTGTTTTGGCAAAGCTAGCGAGGGTGCAGCATGAACCTTTCCAAACGAAACCGCTTAAACGTAGAGTGTGAGAAATGGTTCCCAGCCGTTAGACCCCTTTCTTGTCCCTCCCCCGTTCCCCTTCCCCCAGCAAAAGGGGTTTTTCCCGGTGTCGTCACCGCAACCCCTCCCCCATCCCCTTCCCACATCTATGTGGCATGTTTTTTCCCCGGTGATGTTGCAACTAAATGACATTTATTCAGCTCTTATTATGCACAATCAGGAGCCTTGAAAGCCTCAGCAAGGGCCGATAACCCCCTACAAAAGTCTCCTTAAATTGATTGTTTGGTAACGTCCGTCGACATGCGTGGATGTAGGTATCCGTCATGGACCACTGTTGGTGGAGGAGTCAAGAAGAAATGTTCAAGCGTATACTGAGTGAGGAGTAGAAAAACTACCCCAATTCACCCGAGTGAGACTCGAACTCACGATCTCCCTCGTCATAACTAAATGAGTTAAAACGTACGGTACCATTTTAGGAAAACGTCTTGATAGTGTGGTAATAATGATTAAAAATGTTCCGGAAGGGAACTACCAACAGTTTACCCGCAGGGATTAGATTTAAAACATCCTACCGCAAGAATGTAATGAGCCTGACATTTAGACAACGTGCCCACAAGGATTCGAACCTCGATATCTTAGCACCGTAATGTCTGTTAGAACAGTCATCCAATCAAAAACTTCCTTAAGAGTGCACCCCTACATTTGCGAGAGTGAAAAAAAGGGTTTTGCTGGTCAACCAGATTTTCCATCCAGGTAGAATGTGTACCAGCATTTGGTTTCGGAAAAACCTTACAAACAGTTTCACTGTTTAGATAGCGTTTATAAATTAACTAAATTTGGTAAAAAAAGAAACATCTGTTATATTCCTTGAGCCACTTATACCAACAGAAAAAGTTTGTAAACAAAATTAGTTGTTACAGGGATGTACCATCATTTGCACTGGGTTGTAATGTGAAAAAATATAGTAAGTATCTAATAGCAAAAGCTATTATTTATCCTTTTAGTGGGATTACTCCGTCCAGATATCTATGACACTGGACACGGGAATCAAACCCGCCAACGTAGATTTTTCTGAAACAATCCCTATTATTATTATTATAATTATTATATTATTATTTATTATTATTAATATTATTATTATATTATTATTATTATTATTATTATTAATATATTATAGCACCGCGTCTTACTACCCGTTCGGGTTATACGCACTTACGCTAATGTGTAATGGTAGGTGATTGTGAGATGAAATGAAGGTTACTACAGTTTAACGTGGAATCCGAACCACGGTGGAGACCTGGCATTCCTCACATATCACAAGATGTCTTGTCAGAAACAATCCCTATTAAAATCCCTTGTTGTGTTTTTAGCGTTCACCATGTAAGGTAACATGGATTAGAAACCTTGATATCTTTGCCCGAATAATAAATTAGTGGATGTATCATCATTTGCGCCTGGGGTGATATGTTAAAAGAGTCTACCTACTAAGATGTAAATTAAAACATATAGGTAATTTAAGAATCAATTAGCCAACGCTATTATTTATCATTTTAATGAGGAATACTCCGTCTAAATATCATTGACACCTAGACACGGGAATCGAACCCGGGAACTTTGGCTCAAAAACAAATAATTATCATGCGCAATATAGAGTTTTGTCTCTTATGTTAATAACCGGCTAGAAGCAATAATATAATTTCTACGGTTAATATTAGGTCAGAATACTTTAAGACGTTGAAACACTATATTGACGCTTTAAAAATCATATTCCCTCGCCAGAGCGTCAAATTGTTTATTACTAGATGCCCACGCTATCTATTATTGAAAAAGTAACAGTGGGGATTGACAGCACCTGTTTATAGATTCCACAGAATCCATTGCCCCAAACTTTAACCAAGCTTTTCAGGCAAGCGTGAGATAACCGCTGCTTTAGGGGTACAGAGAGAAGAGCTTATTGTTACTTGTAGATGTTAATAAAATATGTTCCTTAGTAGTTTAAAGAGTGGTAAACGAATATATTAGACGTTCTATTGTGTCCAAACAGTTTACCGCAGTAGGGAATTGATTCCAACCTTCTGCACCAGAAAGAGATGGAGCCTGATAATTAGACGGCGTGCCCACTCGGATTCAAACCTTGGTATATATTGCTGGGTTGTAGGTATTTGAAGCTCTTACATCGGCTCACCGGCAGAGTTTGACAATGATGTTTGACCAGGTGAAGTGTGTACCACATCTGCGCGTCATGACACCTGAACAGAGGGAATCGAACCCTCCAATGCCGTCTGGATAACTTGCCCAAATGAGAGACAGAATAATAAAATTAGTTGTTGTAGTGATGTACCATCATTTGCGTAGGGTTGAAAAGTGAAACATATGGTAGTTTAAGAAGCAAATAGCCAAAGTAATTATTTATGGTGCGTCAGCCAACTACGACACCAAGTAGATTATTTTAGAAACGACCGTTTTATTCCTTGAGCCACTTAGAACAGCCAAAAAAATATTTCTTTTACAAATAATTAAATGTTTTCATATATATTTTGCCGATCATATAACTTCTACAAAAATCATAAGTAATATTGAATACAATTTTAAATATCATTTATGGCTCGACTTTTACATAAATTTGAACCGCTTGCTCTAGTTAACACCAGAGACGGCGATTACTAACAAGGTAAATAAACATGATAGAAAACACTTGAAAGGAAAAAATATGAGTGTATTTTAACAAATCAGTTAATGTAACAAAAGGCAGAGATAGGTACATGGAACATCTTCAGAACACGAATCAATGTTAACTCGCCACGCAGATTGACAAAGGTTAAATACTTTCTAAGGGTGAGTATGACGTGTAGCGCCCACTAATTAGACAGACAAGGCACGTTCCAATCTGTTGGCTGTCGGCTCCAGACATAGAGGCACTACACTGCACCGGTCAAGTAGGCCCGAGTAAACAAGGCTCCACATCACGAGCAGGCCGAGCGCTGCTTGTACCGGTCATGTGCAGTGTTTTAAGAATCGAGGGAGGGTAACCCTTCTTATTCCATGAAGTATGTAACACATGGATATTTATATATACATTAATAGACTTGCATTTGTATCAGGGGAATATATATGGGATATATGTGTTCTTGACCCATGATAAGTGGGGCAATTTTGGGCAGTACGGGCTAAATAGGTTAGCCCGTTACAAATTCATAAATAATATCAAATACAATTTTAAATAACCATTTAATGCTCGAAACTATATTTTGTTGACATAATAAATAACATTCACACAAAACAAATTAGCCACTTAAACCTAAAAATTAGAGGAAGTGCACCCACAATTTTACAAGGAGCGAGAATGGAAAGTATATTAGAAAAACCTCCCTAAATACGCCCGACGCTGATGAAGGAATCTATCACATTTATTTTTAAATTGAGTACTATGGCGTGCATTTGATAGCTTACTCTGAATATTTATTAAAACCTATAAAAATCCGTTTACTAAAAAAACACACACGCCTTCCATCGTATACATGTATAATATTTATCACAAGAAAGAAGTAAGGCTGACTAAATTAGATTTACTAAGGGAATGTACCTCAATTTCCCAGCGTTGTAAGTGGAAAACGATTTATCAAAATTTACCCAAAAATTACTTTCTGCGGGATCAAACACCGACCTGATTCTAAAATGAAACAAACGTAATTACCTAGTGACATGGCACACACATTGTATATAGATCACATGAACTCGACACATTTTACCACCGCTTCTTACTATCTGTTATACAAATATAAAGTATTGTAAAGCATTTTTTTATTTCACTGTATCACCTTTACAATTTTCTCTCACACCGTTCCACCTAGTTCAAGAGGGGTGGTGGTTACCCTATTAACTTACCGAGACCATACAGCTACATCCTCACGTCAACCACCCAAACTACTTCTTCCCGCGGGAGAAAACCCTCCGCGAACCCGGCCAGTTGCGCTTGCGGAGGTTTGTGGGAAACACTGGGTGTCCGATGACGTAATATCGGCACACTGTTCGGGCTATGCGCTTAAGTACTAATTACGCTAATGGATTATGAATTGGGAAGTTTGAACCCGCATTTGCGTAGAGCGAGAGTGAAAAACTACCCCCAGTCTAAGACAGCACTCTCGCAATATACTAAACTGCAGGGGGTTTGGTCAGTTAGGGGTATCAAGCCCAAATGATATATTTGACATAGGTTTGGTAACAACAATATTACTTTTATTTTGAAACAAAGAAAATTACTCTTAAGGGGTAATAATAAGGAAGTGGACCAGCATTCGCGTGGAGAGAAACTTGGAAGTACCTTACTGAAATTCCGGTAAAGCATGACATGGAGCTAATATCGGGTTTCGAACCCCTGTCGTGTGTACCTACCATCATTAACATAATAGCTGTTATACATTGCAAGACTGACGCTTTAGACAGCGTTTATGGTGTGAATTTCCATTCTACCTCCCCGAAAATTCTGTACACTTCAGTTCTATCACCTAATATTTTCTTATAGCTTTTAGAAGTGTTCGTCAGGCGCGGGGTTCGTATCTCCCCTAATTAGTATTTACTTATACCCACGCAATATATCGGACAGCCAGTGACGTAATACTGTTAAAGGATTAAAAAAATGGTGGTCATTTTTTCTGTCGGGCTAGTGTGAACAGTCTTACATTGACGGTTTACCTATCTCCTTTTCACTTAATGGGGGTACATTAAATTCCTCAAAATAAAATACAAGATTTAAATGACTGAAAAGCCCGTCTCTTTGCTTCATTTAGTGTATTAGCTATGCACAAAGCTCAATCCTCTCTAATTATCACTATGAATGATTAGTCCAGCATTTTCAGCCATACTATGAATCGAACACTGGACTCCTGGCTCAGTGGGCAGTCATGCTAACGCCTGATCTAAGGGTTCAGCTGAAAATATTCATATTTACGAAACAATCTGATCTACCACTTTACTACCGGGAATAAACGGGTAAGCCCTGGGATTGCCAGCATTCTCTTTTGAATCATCCTACTTTTTGTCACATAAGTTAACCAATCGATTTTTACCTTGAGGGGATTTAGTCGACCTCCCCCATAGGTGTGACCAACAGTGTTTATTTTAGCCACTTTGGAAACAGAATGGAGAAATCGTTACGTTGCACTCTGGTATAATATTAAAACAAACTGGCCCCCCCCCCCCCCCTACAAAAAAAAAATGATAATTTTAAATGTTATTTTTTGAACGAGTTTTGATAGAAGCCCGTTGGGACTATCGAATTCCGGAACTAAACGAAACAGGTATCAAAACCTTGCCTGAACTCTCACTTAATATGAGCAGCCGAGCGCGTAGCTAATGGAAAACCATCAAAATGCGAAATTGTATTAAAAAGTGAAAAATAATTGGTTTTTAATTCTGCAACATGGCTAAGGCACAGGAAGATATTTAGAATGTAAATACGTCGACGGCAATCAAAAATATTTTCATTGCATATTAATTAACTAATTACAATAATAGCAAAAATAATAATGAATGGAACTTGAAATATATTATTTATAAATGGATACCAAAAAAAGGTCCCCCTGTTGTTTCCACGATAAAATTGGTTCGGGCTTGTTTATTAGACATCAATTGTAAAAATAAATTTTTTTTGTTTTTAAGCTGCTTCTCTATTTTATATGATTTTTTAAAAATTTTAAAAAAATAGGAACTGCATTATATTTTATAAACTTTGAAAAATTTTTCCATTATTTTTTATTTCAGACTCAGGTGAAAAAGGGGCAAGAAAGGCCTTTTTACTTATTAAAAGGGTCATTTTGATAAAATCATGTAATAAATGCTACGTGAAAAAAAAAGATTTTAAAATTAAAATGTAATTTTTGAGTTGACGAAAAAAACAAAACGCTATACGCCAATTTAAAAAAAAAATTGACAAAAGGGGCGGAAGCTTCTCGCACAAAGGGGAAATTTCCTCAAAAAATTCGGGGTTTGGTTAAACAGTTCGTCATCCCGATGAACGGGTCAGGTTTTTGGACCCCTCCCCAGAATCACCGCCCGGGTGGTCGTCTTCAGTCAATCTCCGACCGAGCAGAGAACAAAACGCAAAAACAGAAAAACTTTCGAAGGAAAGCAGCAAAGAAGGCATATCAACAGGTGACTTGAGACAAAGGAAATGTGCAGCAATTTTTTAAAGGGACCACGTTTGGCAGTCCATCAAAACCTACTGGTATAAAAATTTTAAAAATGTGTTAAAGAACGACTTTCTATACGGGCAATCGTAATTTTAATTAACTATAAAAAAGTCAGTATCAATATTTTCCCAAAAAAACAACCCAAAAAAAAATTTCAATTATACCTTTTAAAAGGGGAAAAAAAAAAAATTTTACCCTGAGTTTTCGACATAACAATAACTGAAAAAAAACCCTCGGTCTAAATTCAAGGATTATTAACCATACTTTTTTTGAATATTATTGACAAAAACCGAAGTTATCAAAACCTCCCACCTGGGAATTGCGATTTGTTTTTTATAGTAAAGGGGAATTATGACTTCAGGACAAAGTATTATAAAAAAAAATTAAAAGGGCGGAATTGCGATACTGAGACCCACTATATTTTTATTTCACTTTTCCTTTTGAAATCTCTTTGGCATTGACAAAGAAATAATTAAAAAATTATTGTTTGGAAAAATCCACGCCACGTAACGGATTTTCCGCCCTATAAAAATCCAATTTCTCTTGAAACTGCAAAGTAACTCGAAAAAAAACAAAGAAATTAAAAAACGAAAAAACTTTTCCTTTTCACTTTTTAGGATGGTAAAGAAGCCCCGGGAACTACAACTCTTTTTTACAATGGAAAAATAAAGTTTGAATTTTTGGAAAAAGTCACCTTCGCGTTATTTTTCCCGGGCGACTTCAAAAAAAATTAAAAAAAATTTTGGAAAAATATTGAAAAACATTTGCATTCGCATTTCCGCTTCTGCCTGGAAAATTTCTTTAGTGTTGCCTGCTTTTACTTCCCGACTTAAACAAAAAAAAAGGAAAAATCGCGTGCGATGACAAAAAACGTTGAAAAAAAAAAAACTCATAAAAAAATTTTTCTGAACAATTGGGATTATCGTCAAACCAAAGCAAGGTAAGAGCACGAAGAGGGAATACGCAAGACTTTTTTTTCCCAAAATTTCTTTTAGTAAAGGGTTTTATTAAAATTTGATAAAAAGATTTCCATCTTTTTGAAGTCTTTTTGGGGTTTTTTTAAGTCATGTCAAAAATTTGAGAAGTTTCCTTATAACGCTAGACTTTTTTTAATCTTTTTCCCGTGGTTTTACATGCGACAAGTTCAAAAATCCTCACCACGGGTTTTCATTTTATTTCCCTTTTCTCCAAATTTGGCAAATTCAAGAAGGCAAGAATCTTGCAACAAATTTATTAAAAGATATGGAAGAATTTGGGCCCCAAAAGCAGCAGCAAAAAAAATTTTAAATGTTTCGAATTTTTTTAACTTCGGTCATGGATTTTGAGTTTTTGGAAAGACCCTCCAAAAAAGTTCAAACATTACTACCCGAAGCACTTTAATTATTAGTTTCCCCTTTAATCGCAGCAGTCACCGCGAAGTTCTATGAAAAAACGACGAGGAAAGGGCAGCGAATGAAAAAAATAAAAAACTTCCGAAGTGAATAAAATTTTAAAGGGTTTTGCGTAAAAAATGTATGAATTATAGTTACCACATTACTTTTTTTTTAATTTTAAAACATTTAAAAAATAAACGAAAAATTTTTTACTACGACCCCAAAAACCCCAAATTTTAATTAAAAAAAATAATCTTTGCTTTTTTCCAATCAATGGGGCCCTTTTTTGTTGGGGATTAAGAATTTCCCATTTTCAAGGTCATTTTCGTATCAGCAACCAATAAAACCCCATACCCCACATTTCTGAAGTTTTGACCAGAAATTTACGTTGCAAACATGTATTTCTGGCACACAAAAGCCTTTTGGAGCATGCCATTCAAATATATTTCCGTCATAAATGTTTTTGCAAGTCAGTGGCTTTGACCTCTGAAAAACAAGAGGGAATTCACACGCCCGAGGTGTTTCATAATAACTGCCTTAACGGGGTCCCTTTCAAATTGGAGCTCCGCCTTTGTCATCTATGAACCTGGATTTGAACCCCACTAGCTTTTTCTGGTACATCATGCCATAGCTCGAGATATAAGGGAGTGTTTAGCATCACTAATGACTGTTGGAACGGTAATTCAATCAAATAATTCTTTCCCACGTCTTTACGTTGTTAAATGCACCCGAATTTGCGGGACCGAAAGTTTATTCACATTTGTACTAATTATGCTCAGGATTTTAGGGATTTGGAAAGTTATATTTAAAGGAAGTGTACCCTCATTTGCGTGGAGGAAGAGTGGAAAACAGACCGAGATTCGAACTTCGATCTCCCTGTCATCAGTAGTCTTGTCTACTGCGAGAGTAGTGCGTTAGACTACGCGGCCACCGAGGCGGGTTTCCAATTATTAATGGTCTTAGTTTACCCCTGTTCTAGTATTTGATAAACACTGAAATATGTATAATTGTAAGAGCAACACTTTAGCTCTGGAAATCCTCGGAAAATCAAAGACAGGAAGAGATGGCATCATTGCCATATTCATTTAACAATTAATTGTTATAACTTTAGTATGCCACCTACAGCGAAAAGTAAAAGGATTTAATTGTTTATTTAGAATATTTTTTACAAATATAGCTTACACCAAGAAAAGTATATTTGGAATATTTATTTACATGATTAAAACCGTTATAAATATAGTTAACACCATGAAAACTATATTTGTAAAACTTTTATTGTGTGAATACAATATTATAAAACAGTTATGTTTGTGTTTTAACGTCTACACCCTTCCCTCCTATCCTATAAGTTCAAGTTCATAAGCTTAGTCTCAAAAATTATGGACAAGTTTTTAAACATCAATTTTAAATATATATAAATATATGTATATTTAAAATTTATGTTTAAACTTGTTATATATATAATAAATAACTCTTTAGTTCATCATTGACCATGAAATAAAATGTGTAGTTAATATATTAATATATGTTATTTTTTTACCTTCTCACAGATCCCTGGTTTAGAAAAAATAGTAACTGTCAAAAAAATCAAACTCGAAATTTTGATGGATGTCGACGTTTCATGACCCCATGAATCCGAAAAAGTGTGTATTGGAAATAATGTCAGTATATATCTCTGACTAGAGATGAAAATAATTTTACCAATTGAGATAAAACCTGGATATAGGGTTTTCATAAAGTTTATAAGAGTTTTTTTTTTAAAAATAATTCATCTAACCCTAATATTGATTGGTAGTTATTTTTACTTAAGGGTGAAATAGAAAAAATAGATTTTATCAAACTCAACTCGATAAAAAATTCCTATATGTATTATTTAATATTAAAACAAAATGGAAGATATCATTTCCTTATGAAAATAACTTTGAGGGTAATTTACACTTAAGGAAACTTACCATTTTCATCGTATCTCCGCACCTCTTTGAGATACGAAATAACTTATTATTTCGAAAATGAAGGCATAATAAATATAGAAATCTTTATTTGAAATATTTGTTTATAAAACCAATAGTTTCCGAATTATAGGTACACATATTATATATATATATATATAATAGGAAATTGATGTAGTTCTCAGTGGGTGTGATGTTCCTCTTTTCTCTAATAGTGTATATATTATTTCGTTTATGCTCCTCGGTAGAATGTGCAACAGTGTATCTTATCTCGTTTCAAATATCTTACAAGTTTTATGTACATAATCTCTTTTTATTCACAGTAGTTGAGAAAGTCCCTGCTGTGCCCCCTCCCCACCTTTTAAAAATCAAACCAGCCCTTTTGTAAAAAATCTATAAATTCGTTTGTGGATAAAACTTTAAAAAAATTATCATGCTAGAAAATTACTAAGCTTAGATTTGTCGGTAGTGCGTCCACACACGGAGCTAAGGTGTTACGTTCTCATAACGGGCCCCTCGCTTGGACGCCAATTGTTATGATCCAAGTTGGCACACAGTTGTTTATGTTCTTATAGCTGGTCCACGTTTGGGCCGCCAATTGCCATCTTATGTAATATTTTTGATTATAAATGCCCCACGTTTGGAAGTCATTTATAACCTTACGGGATTTTACTTGTTTTCCCGTGTTGTTTCGTCATTTGTTACGTTTAAAATAGTTATCACTCCCCGACATTAGGCCTCACTTTTTATGATAGAAATAACTAACGTCAGATAGAGTTTGATATTGGTTTATTCAATAAATAATTATCAGTTACCTGTTGCCAAACCGTCTAGATTCATTTGTTGGGATGCGAGGACGGAGAGTCTACATTGGTTTAAATCTCATTAGTAAACGATGCTGAAATGGGGAGTTTGGGGGTTCAATTTACATGCAAACACATTTCTTATTGGTGCACAGCCTTTCTAGAAACATTAACTTTTTCCAAAACGTATTTATTTTTTCAAGATTAAAGTTTATTAACTCTTCTTTTCCCCCCACATAATTATTCTTAAAAATAGTTTATATAAAAGCTTAATGTATACTCATAATTACTATACAAACAATAAATGGATTATAGCATTCATTTATATTAAATACTATAATTACATTCTTACTCGTTCTTAATCAGGCAATGGTAGCACTCCTAGATCATCCCTTCAATTTTGAGCAGTTGCAATTCAAATGTATCACTTCCCTGTCGTGCATTTTGTCTATAAGACCGTATACATCCAAAATTGTTGTTTTTCAACTTTTTTACATTATGAACACAAATTTCATCAATGTTCTTTTGTGAGATTTCTTATTCCTTCTTCTTGTAAACGATGAATATCATTAATTAAATAATTTATAATTTCCTTAAGCAAAAAAAATTTGATCCTGCTTTCACCTTCCTTGAATGGATTAACCCCACAGTGAAAAGGGCAGTCGTGTAAACTTTATGTCCAGCAATTTTAGCAATCTCGTCAATATCTACACTTTGTCCAAAATGTCTACAAGCTCCATCTTGTTCGTGATTTCTTTTAATAATATACTTTACTGGTAGCCAGGGCTGAATAATAATCTTGGTTCTACTCTTTGTTGGAATTCTCTCTCTGATCGTAGAGTGAAAGGATTGCATTGTCTAGAACTATGACTATGTTTGGTGGAATATTTAGAACAGCTTCTCTCTTAAATATTTTTCCAATTCATTTCATTTTGATAGTCACCATCTTTTTCACATGAAAAATAAGCTCTGTAGCAGGTATAGAACCATAGTATCATTGACTGCATGGACGAGAATGAACGCGCCAATCTTTTCCCAAGGAAGCTTACTCTGTAATAGTTTTTTCTAATCTTGCTTGTGAGGATGATGCAACTCTTGTGTCCATCCAAGATCTTGAAGTTTGTGTCTGGAACTGCACCAAGTTCGTCTGTAACACAATATTCATGTTGCTCTCTCTCTCTCTCTCTCTGCTTCTTAATAGCTCTTAAGGTGAGGTAGAAGGGATAGCAAGTGTTTTTACAGTTTTTATAGAATTGAAAGTTTTTGGCCAAAATAAATCAAATATTTCTCCATAGCAACATAGAGTTTAGTTTTCTGCACATGCTAATTTTCGACAGATCTTGAATATCGTCAAGGGGGTCCTGGAATTTTGTCAAAACTTTTGAAATAAAGAGAAAAAGTTTTGACAAAATTCCAGGACACCCTTGACAGATATTCAAGATCTGTTTTATATTACATGTGCAGAAAACTAAACTCCATTTGCTACTGGAGAAATATTTGATTTTTTCTGGCCAAAAACTTTTAATTCTATAAAAACGTAAAATTACTCGCGCTCCCTTCTGCCGCACCTTAAATAATGATGCCACCACACAATAATATCATCTCTGTCTAGAAGCAAAGGCTTACACTTCATCGAATGCATTATTTAGAGCATAATATTTATAAGAAACACCTGAATTGTCGTCAATGACAATTTTAAAGCTCACTATCATTATCAAGTAAATCCTTAATTTTCTTGAAGGTAGGTAATTAATTCATTGTTACGGTAAAGTGAATTTGTTGTACATTTCTACGAATTGCTGCTTGAGTAAAAGTGTCATATTAATCCAAAGCTTCATTTGAGTGCAGAAAATTTCATTTTTTGATTGGTGTCAATAACTTTCCCTAAGTTTTGAATTCTTTTTTCAATAAGATTACTATCTTATAAGACACGCCTTAAGCTTCTGCAGTCTGCATTGCCGCTGATTACTGAACAGTTATGTCTTACAAAAATAAGTTAGACATTTAATACCAATCCCATTTCTCTTTACTACTTAATATTTCCTCTTGAATGTAACTGTCTGTAACAAGCCGGATATTCCATAATTTTTTGTTATATTTTAGCTGCTAGCAATACACTTTTATTCAAATAAATATTTTAATATGCACATACAATTATAATTCCACAACCTTACGGTAAAAAAAATACAACGCATAAACACAAAATCTTATCGCCATAACTAACAAATATTTTTCTACACAGAGTACTAATAAAATGTAAGTGTTTATTCAGTGAATGTTTTTTGAGCTAGCTATTAGGAACACGAGACTCAGACTACTGTAACTTTACGACTGTGCTGGAGGAAGAAGCAACCAACATCAAATTGTTAACACTCCACAAAAGCCGGTACATTTATTATATTTGCAACCTACCCACCATATTACATTAGTGTAATTAGTAAGTCTACACATTCGTACAAGCCGAGAGGGTAGTAGTACGTGGTGCTAAAAAAAAAAAACTGTCTTGTTGAAAGAAGATGGTAAGCCCAGTACCGAGACGTTATATTTCTTCGTACATTATCGTATGTAATAAAACAAAATATGACTACATAGTACTTGAATTCCATATTATTGTTGAAATGTTATTATAAAACATGTGGGAGCATTGACCACGTGGCTAATACGCTGCTCGCTCGTGTAATGCACAGATAACGTTAGTTTGAACAGAGCTAATGTTGAGAAAAATCTGAGAGATACGTTTGTGTAGCTGAGGATAAGGTGAAAGTGGTGCTAACAAAACAAATCTATCTCCGTCAGCGGTGGAGTGACTGTAAAGTCCGGGATGAAGTTTTGGGGTAAGTTTGGAACCGAACTAAACCGTATGAGTATTTTTAAAGTTAACCTTAAATTTATTTAAACACTAAGCTTATTTAGTTTATTTTTACGATAAATGGCGGTCAGGTTCAAATCCCGAATGGGTAAACAAAGAGTGCCTCTTTCTAAATGGTTTCCCCTTGTCCCTCAAAAAAAAAAATGTGGGCACATTTCCTCTGTTTAGATATTGCTCATCATTAACACACTATTGTAATTAATAAAAATATATTAATCACCCTAAGTGTGCTATATACGGATATGCTGAACTAATAGAGTGGTTGGAAAGGGGGGGGGGGGGTTACATTGTATTTAAAAGCATTAGCTCTATATGATGTCGAAAATGAGTATTTGTTAATTACGGTTATCGCCTCATCTACATATCATTTAAATTTAAAAATGACATCTGGCACGGAAATTAAGCTTGGGACCTACAAACTAATATTTTGATAGTTGTTATAAAACTAACCATTACGTCTGAAAAATATTTAACGAGAAAGGACATAAAAAGAGTGATTGAAAATGTACACCTATATGTGTGTTATGATTGTGGAGGTGGAATATTGATATAACATTCTGTGAACAAATGCACTAGTTTTAGTGTACATCTAGACACGTGGTAGCCTGAAGATAGCTAATACGGTAGTGGCTCGCAAATTAAATTACGTGATTGCCATTGTAGGTTGTCGGTGCTATTATTATGTATTTGTTTATCTTTTTTTAGTACAATGTGTCTTAATACCTGTTCAGGTTATACGCCTTTGTAATAATTACTCTAATCTTAAATCTGGGACATACACAAAGTCCATCCTCCGGTTGTTAATTCATCACTGTTACAGGATAAACCCACATTCCAACAATGCTAAATTTCTCGGCCATGCCAGGGATCTAGCCCGTGACCCTTGTAATTCCCTGATTTGACCCTAAGGAATATTTGAAAGCATTGACAATATTCTCCTCTTAATTATATATTTATATATAGATTTTATTTTTATTTGAATCTTATTTTATTACTTGGCAACTTAAAACAACAAGTCTTCTTGTAGGTGACCTGGTGGTCTAGGGTAAGGTGTCAGACTTCTGTGCTGGCGGCCGGGTTCAATCCTCGGTCCCGACACAGATTTATCTGGTTACCAAACCCTTCCTTCACCTCTGACAAGACATCTTGTGAATGTGGGGAATGCCAGACCTCCACCGTGTTCGGATTCCACGTTAAACTGTAGGTCCTTCATTTCATCTCACAATCACCCTACCATTACACATTAGCGTAAAGGCGTATAAACCCGAATGGGTAGTTAGACGCGGTGCTAATAATAATAAGTCTTCTTCTAAATTATTCATATATGATAGTTACCTGATTATAACTAGGAAATTACAGTTACTGTAACTAACTTCAGAGTGTGACGTAAAGGTCAAAATTGCAATGTAAAAAGTCTTTTCAAACTTAAATTCCTGCTCTGGAACAACCCAGAACATTGTAAGATGTTCAATTTAGGCAGTGTCCGGTTCTCGGCCATTCTATATGCTTCATAACGTTTTCACGAATTAAACATTCTAGTAAGTTCCATTAAACTAGGTATATCACGAGTAGTGTAATCTCAGAGCTTACTGTGATGTCAGTCATTGTCTCGGACGGACGTGTGTTAGGGCTCGTCTAATTGTGTGCAACATGGTCGTTTTTCTATCCAAGTATCAAGGGAGAGCGAAGAGAAGACGGCAACAGGTAACTGAGGAGAGCGAAGAGAAGACGCAACAGTAACTGAGGGAGAGCGAAGAGAAGACCTGCAACAGGTAACTGAGGGAGAGCGAAGAGAGAAGACCTGCAGCAGGTAACTGAGGGAGAGCGAAGAGAAGACCTGCAACATGTAACTGAGGGAGAGCGAAGAGAAGACGGCAAACAGGTAACTGAGGGAGAGCGAAGAGAAGACGGCAACAGGTAACTGAGGGAGAGCGAAGAGAAGACGGCAACAGGTACGAGGGAGAGCGAAAGAAACGGGAACAGTAACGAGGGAGTGAAGAGAAGACCTCAGCAGTAACTGAGGGAAAGCGA
>JBCFYV010005064.1:0-17191 GCA_039000515.1 Timema cristinae
GCGACCCCAATATCCTCATCACTTCCCTCTTGTTCCCGTTCAACATTTGCCCTATTTTTGAATTGACCTGCCCTTTCATCCTCCTCATAGATAAATGGCATTGTGTCCTCAGTGTCATATTCTACAGTTTCTCTTATTACTTTGTCTGCCATGTTTAACTATTGTTTTCCCAATTTTAAGTATTAAGAATTTAAATTAATTTTGCTTGTTACAGTTCATATACAAGAAATATTTAATTGTGTTAGGCCTAAACAAAAACAAATGAGTACTATATGAATATAAAAAATATTTAAGCCAGAATGTTTATTTAAAATAAAGCTTAAAAACTTTAGTATTATTTGTCTGACTCAATTTACCATTATTATTATTATTTGAAAACCCACAAAATTTTAATTGAAAGAACAATTTTTTACAAAACCCCAAAATGCACGATTGAAATGACATAATTTTCACTGAAATAAATTTTAAGTAACTTCACAGTTTCTGTTGACCACTTATCTATTAACCTCTCTCCTTGTCCTCGGTGCCACTCCCGCTCTACGTCCTTGAGATGCATCGCCTCAACCTGTCCTCAGCGCCACTCCCATTGCTTTGTCCTCGGTGATACACCACCTCCAATTGTCCTCAGCGCCGCTCCCATTGCTCTGTCTCGTTGATGCACCGCCTCCAAATGCCTATCTTTGGTGATGCGTCTTTTTCACTGCTGTCTTTGGTGAGGCGCCTGCCCCCTACTGCTGTTTTCGGTGATGCACCTCTAGCTATCTCTTCTGCAGCACCATATTTCAAATGTTTCTACTCTTTTCTTTTCATTTCTATCACCAGTCCATGTTTCACTTCCATATGCTCAAATAAATGCTTGAAGAAATTTTTTCTTGATTTCCAGACTTATGCTCTTGGTGGGGTTAATAACATATATTGTTTAAGAAAAGCACTTTTTTTTCTTTTTGCTTCTGTTTTCCTATAGATTAATATAATTATGTTACATACTGTACAGCCTTAACCCTCTTAGTTCTATCGTAATCCGCCTTTATCTCGTTTACTAGCATATCATGAATTTTTGTATTATTTTTGTTGATCTTATATTTAATTCTTGTTTTCAGTATTTTCACCCATTTTTCTCAATAGTCCTTGGAGATCTTCTTCACTCTCTGTTCTAACAGCAATGCCATCAGCAAATAGGAGCATGTTAATTTGTTTATACTCCTACTCTAATTCCATTCCTAGTTATTCTTATTAACTCTGATAGTATTTGCCCTATACAAGCGTTGAAGATCATAGGAGATGGATGCAACATTGTCGAACTATACCTTATAGAATTATATAAAATGATACAATTAATGTAATAAGAATATACGGGTTACTTAAAAATATAAAACTGTCACACAATTTTTGAATTCTCAATAGCTCAATAAAAAAATATGTAAATTTCCAAGTCTATGGGTTGTAAATATAATGTTATTTTAATGCTTCATATTTGAACACATTTAATACCGGTTCTTTATGTTTTAATTTTATTTAAAAAATAACAGGATGGCTTATCCGACGAAGTAATAGAAACATCAAGAAGCCAACAACTCAAAATAATTTGTCAAGCATGAAGTGGTTTCCTGGACAGAAGGTGATCTTGTTGGGGCGCGAGTTTCTGGCTATCCATACTGGCCCGGAATTGTGGTTGCAGAACCAAACAAAAAAGGGTTTCATTAAAGAGGTTTTTTTTGTTCACATAAATCAAAAGCTTTATGTGTAATGTGTAAAAATTCTAATCAATGATCTTTGAGTGTCCACACAGTTATATATTTGGGTTTACCTACTAAACTTTTATTTAAGTTTTTAATTTTTGGACACTAAAATTATTGTATAAGCAGCAAATCACAAACGTGCCACTTAAAATTTTTAGAATGTATTGGTCAAGAAACTTAATATCAAATCAATTTGGGTTTTAAACTTTAGAAAGCAAAAAATATTGATTATTTTCTCCTTTTTGATTTGGTTTGTTTAATATTTCATCCACATTTTTAATTTGTTGGAAAATTTTAATTTACAAAATTATCCTTACTTTACATCTATTATTATTTCCAGCCTAGGGCCTGGATCATATTTTCAAGCATATAAATTCCTTTTTGAAAACATACAATATTGTAATAAAAAGCAATATTAAATTATATTATAGAATTCAAATAAAAATTTTTAGAAAAATAAGTATAAGTGAGAAAGATTTTTTTGAAATTAAAAAACTTTTACTATATAAGTTTATATAGTTTAAATTTAAAAATTAATAATTTATTGTTTAAACACATATAATTTAAGATACAGAACATTATTAAAATAACACTTTTAAAAATGTGAGCCCAGGTCTAATAATATAACGTAAAAATATAAAAAAAAAAAAACCAAAATAATTTAACTTAATAAACTAAAAATAAAATTATAACAAATGACAGAGGAAACTTTTTTGGTTGAATAAATTTAAAAAAAAAATTTTTAAAAAAAATTAAAAAAAATTTAAAAAATTTTGAATAATATTATAGTTAATTGACTTCATTATTTTACGAAAATTCCCTTGCCCTTTTTTAACAATCGTAAGACACCCCTTAAATTCTACATTTTTCGGCACATCCACGGCCCCATCCTCGGGCTTAAACAAAAAAAAAAAAGAAAGGTTTAAAGCAAGTAACAGGGTTAGCCAAGTAAAAAAAAAAACAAAAAAATGTTGGAATTAACTATGTAAAAACCAATATAAAAAATATTAACCATTGACTGTGCCGTGGATTGCCCTGAATCCAGAATCAAACGATTAATAATGAAAGGGGTTGTGAATTGAAAACAAAGGGGTTAAATTTCCCCTAGATTAGGGGTTTCCCAACCCTTTTTGGGCCTAAGGAAAAGTCAGCATGGTTTCCCAAACCTTTTGGGGCCCATCTCCCTTTCGGGAGGTTGACCACACCTATCACAAAACCCTTTTTTTTTCATTGATGTCTTTTTAATTTAAGAAAAAGTTTAAAAAATAAAGCTTTATTTTTAAAAATTTTTCATTACCGATATAAAAACCCCACCAAACAGTACTAATCCGTCACTCTTAAAAAATAAAAAAAACTTTAAAAAATGTACTTTTTTAAAGATTTTTTTTTAAGAAAAAAAGGGTGAAATAATAACTAAGTCTGAGTAAAAATTTAAAAAACAGGAGAATGTTTTCATTTTTTAAAGGAATTGGAGAAATTAAAAAATTGGTTTAAAATTTAAAAAATTGAAATTTTTAAAACTTTTTTATTGTTTTTAGTTTATTTTTAAAAGGGCCTGGTTGTGTTTATTAAAAGCTTAAATATCCACTTTATTTTAAAGTTTAGGGCAAGTTCCTTTGGGGGAAATGTCCCAACTTATTTTTTTGTTTTGGAGGAGATGGACCAAACTAAATCCTTTTTTAACTAAATATTTTTGAAAAAAAAAAAAAGGGTTAGTTTTTAAGGGGGGAAAGTGTTGTTAAATAATGAAGTTTAAAAGGTTTTGTAAGTAATAAAATTAGAAATTTTTAAAAGGTTTTGTTTAAGTTAAAAAATTTGGGTAGAATAATTTCAAATTTGTAATGGTATATTTTTAAAATTTGTTTCCCTGTATTTTTTAACTTGTAAGTGCCCCAAAAAAATTAGGATTTTTCTTGGGGAGTTCAGGGCTAGTTATCGACACAAAACACTTTTTGGGTTGGTAACGAATCAGCTTTTTAAAACGCCTTTTTCCCTTGTAATATAAAATTTGGGCGATGAATGATGAAAAAATTTCCTTTGGCCTTTGATAAGGTTATCTTTTTCCTTGAACCTTTATTTGACTTTTTTTCATTGTTAAAAAAATATCTGAAAGGTACGAAATTTCCCTTTCTTTGTTTAAAATTCTCACTTAAAACGGGATCAATTTCGATAAACTCATAACCGTTCAAATAATTTGAAGAAAGGGCGCAAACGTTTCCTTTGGAAAGCCACCTAACGCCGGCCGATGTAGAAGAAAGCGTTGAATTCTCTTTTTTCAGGCAAAGTTTTTGGGAAAAAGAGGTCATTGATGGAATTAGCTTTGATCTTTTTGACAACCAGTAAAAAGGGGGTTTTATGCAGGACAACCACTCAATTTTTCGCAGCTAAGTGTTTATGATGAATGACACAGTGAATATGAGACCTCTGGACTTCTTTTTTAAAGGTGGGCAGAAACCCAGCATGAACCCAATGGGCAAAGGGGGGCCATTGTTGGAACCCCTTTTTTAAATCTCCCTAAAAAAATTTCCCCTTAAAAATTAAAATTTTTACAACAAATTTTTTTGAAAAACCTTTTCCGGAAACCTTTTTCTGTAAACCCCTAAGCAAAAAAAATTTTTTCAAACAAATTTTTCAATCCCCAAATTTTTTTAACAAATTTTGGGGTTTATAATCTGGGCCATTTCCAAGCCGGAAAAAATTTTTTAAAAACCAATTTTTCTTTCTTTTAAAGGGCCCCCGTAAAATTAAAATTTTTTCCGTAAAACCCCTTTCCCCAATTTTGGGGGTTTCCCAAAGCCTCAATAAAGCATCTAAAATAGAAGAACCCTTTTTTTAAGAGGTTTTTCGTTTTTAAATAATTCCCCACAAGCCGTTTTCAGCTTTACTTTGAGGTTTTAAAAAAAAAAAAAATCTTTATCCCAAAATTTTTTCCCCTAAATTTTTTTATTTAAAAAAAATTTTTTGGGGGCCCTTCTTAAATTTTTTCCCCAAAAAAAAGGGAAAAACCCAAAAAGGAAAACCAAAAGTCCAAGAATTTGAACATTTCGGAAACCAGGCAAATTCACCCTTCAAAACAAAAAAAAAAAAAAAAAAAACAAAAAGAGGGGGCCCAAAGGCAGGGAAAACGGCAAAGGGTCTCAAGGTTTGGGCAGGGGGAGGAGGTTGATCACGAGTGATCGCCAACAAAACGTAGATGGTCTTTTTTCGCCGGTGAGAATACCATGCTCCTACCCCCCAACCATTTTACTAATTTTAACCCCCTTTTTTTAACGCCCCAAACCCCCCCTTTTTATTGCCCCTCTAAACTAAACTCCCTTGGGGCCCCCCCGGTTTAAACTGGTTGTATGAAAACAAAATTTAAAAAAAAAACGGGTTAACAAAAAAGTAAGGTTGGTTTTTTAAGGGGAAAAAAAAAAAAAGTATAAGGAAAAAAAGGTAATGAGAATAAAAAAGGTTTTCCAAATGGCCCGAAAAACTTAACAGGGAGGGCGAACAATTTTTTTTTTTTTAAGGTTGTGGGGGTTTTTAAAGGGGTTTTTTTTTTTTTTAAAAATTTTTTTTGGGGGCAAACTTTTTATTAGGGGGGTTTTAAAAAGGTTTTGCATTTATTTTTCCTTTTTCCACTTCACATATTTGGGGGGGTTTAATGAAAAATTTTTAAATTTTAATTTTTTTTTGGTTAGTCTTTTTAATCACAAACTCAAAAAACCCTTTTTAAATTTTCCCCCGCAATTAAAAAATTGAAAAGGGGGATTGGGAAACACCACTTTTTTGTAGGGTTTTTTTTTGTTAATTTAAAAGTTTTTAAAAAAATTTACTAAAAAAAATTTAATTTTAATTTTAAAATAGTGGGAAAAATTTTCTTTTCGGGGTTAAACCTTTTGGTTTTTCAAACTGGATTGGGATAATGGTAGTTGAACGGCAAATTTTTTCAAAAGAATGAAGTAAACCCAATTAGTAATGGTAACTTTTTATGATAAAAGTTCTATTTGTAGTTCCCTTATTTAAAGGATGGAAGTAATCCTGAAATATAAGACTTTAAAAGCACTTCTTTTAATGAGTGAAGGGGTTGATTAGAATCATTGGGAATAATTATATCGTGGTGTGGGTTTTCTATAAATTTATACTCGAAGCGGTTATTTCTTGGTTTCTGGAAATGGAAATGTAAAGATAATTGATGCTTTAAATTATCCTCATGTCAACAGTGAACCTGAGGTTGGGAAATGAATCTCATTCATAATCTGAATTATTTCGGTTGAAGAAGAATTAGGAAGTTGTTCATAAATTACCAGGATATCATCGACATAACGACAAAAAAAATTTAACGTCAAAAAATGTATTGAGTTCATAAGTTATTTTTATCATAATGTGTGGGAAGATTTCAGACATTAGAATTAATTCACAGTTCGTCCAAGGCAAAACCATGAAACATGGCAGAAAACATTTCATCCAAACCGCAATACTCAATAACAAAAATGTCCTCAACGAACAAATAAATTTTGAAAACCAAACTTTATCAACACTTTAAGGAAACCCCCCAACACACCAGATTAAAAAAATAAAAATAACCCATGTTCCTACCCCTCCTTCCGGTAGTTAATGACCTGTTCGGGCCAAATGTTGAGAAGATTTTACCTTCCGTTTTCCTATTCTCATTACTCTATTTTTTCCTTCACTACTCTTATTTTATCTCACCCATCTAATAACATCTTCAACTCTTACTTTTCTTCGTCTCACATCCCCCTGGGGTTTTTTTCCGCCCACCCCTATGATTTTCCATATGATCTAGACTATTTTTAAATTTAAAGTTTTCAATTACACAAACGTTCTCAATTTTTAATCGGGGTTTTTTTTTTGGAAAATTCTGGGGCAACTCACACAGGGACAGTCAAATTTTGGGGGAAAATATTTTATTTTTACATTCGGGGGTTTTTCATAAATTAATTTCCCAAAATTTTTCGTTCTGTTTCTCTTACTTGGCTTTAAACCTATTACTGCAATAACTATTCATTTTTTTTTTTTTTCGCCTGAGGAGGGGGGCCTTTGTTGCCCAAAAGAAAATTTTTTAAGGTGTCTCTACATTTTAAAAAAAAGGGAAAGGGGGAATTTTTTAGATAAAAAAGGGAATTTTTTTAACTGTTATATTATTCAACATTTTTTTTAAATTTTTTTTAAAATTTTTTTAAAAATTTCCCCTTTAAAATTTTTTAAAACCCCAAAAATTAGCCCTAGTCATTGGGTTTCCCAATTATTAAAAGTTTTTTTAATTTAAAAAATTTTTTTGTTTTTTTCATTTATTTTTTTCTTTTTTAATTTTATGTGCCTTACTCACTTTTTAAGTGTTTTTTTAAAAAATGTTCTAAAATCTTAAAACAATTTTGTTTTAAAACCCAAAAATTTTTTCGTTTTTAAAAATTTTTTTTTATTAGATTTTTCTAATAAAAGTTTTAATTTCCAACAATTTTTTCTCACTTATATTATTTATTCTAAATATTTTCATTTTAAAAATTTTTTAAAAAAAAATTTTTTATGTATTTCCCCCCCACTTGAAAGGGCCCATCTACTTTTATAAAGCCCCTTTTAAAAAAAAATTTTAAAATAGGCAAACAAGGGGAAAAACAGAAACACCCCCCCCGGGGTTAAAAAAGTTGCACTCCTTTTCGGGGCTTTACCCCCTAAACGGGGGCGCTAGGGGCGACCCCCTGACACGCGCAATCAAAGGGGGGCATTTTTGAAAAACTCATTTAAAAAACCAAAAGTACTAAAACAGATACAAAATATGAGCTCCTGTTTCCCGGGGCCCTACAATTTTAGGAAAACCCCCCCCCCGCCCCCCCTCTAACTCCCACCCCCCCGTCATAAAGAAACCCAAACCCCACCCCAAAAAGTTTTTTTTTTCCTTACGCACATTTTTTAAAAAAACTTGAAACACGAGGGCCCTTTTTTTTTAACTAAGGGCTGGCTGTAAAATGCAATTTTTTTTTAAAGGGGCTTGAGAAAATTTCAGACTTTTAAAAAAAACCCAAAAATTTTTTTAAAAGTTTGATATTTTGAAATATTTTTTTCATCAAAATAAAGGGGGAAAAGTTTAAACGGTTTAGATTTTAACCAAAATTTTAAAAAAAAAAAAATCGGGGTATCATATATAATCGCGAAAAAAATTTTCCCCAAAAATTTTTGGCCCCCCCAAAAAAAAGACTATTTTTGATGGGGGAAAGGGAATAAGGTTTTCAAACTTTTGGGTTTAATCTTAAAAAACACTTTTAAAACCCAAAAAGGGTTTTTTTCTTTTTTTAATTTTAAAATTTTTAAATTAAAAACCTTCTAGCCAATCAGAAAAACCTTTTAAAAATTTTTTTTGGGGTTTTTAGAAAAATATGTTTTAAAATATCCGGGTTTTTTAAAGGGGTGGGGGTCAAAATGCTCTCCCTTTTTTGTCCCCCAATTTTGGGTATTTCCCAAAGGGGGGGTTTTTTTAGCACATCTTTTTTAAAAACCATTTTTAATTGAAAATAAAGTTTTGATGGTTTTTTAAAAACCAAAAATATAGTTTAAAAAACCCTAGTTTTTTTAAATTTTTTTTTAAAACAGTTTTAAAAAAATAAATTTTTTTAAAAATGTTTTCATTAAAAGTTAAATTTTTTTTTAATTTTTTAGTACTTTTTATGCCAAACATACAAAAGTATTTATAATCCTGGAAGAAAAGGTTAAAATTTTTTAAAAAAAATAAAATGACTTAAACAACATTTAAAAAAAAAATTAGAATCATAAGTTTTGAAAAATTTTAAGTTCCCCAAAACGTTAATAAAGCTTACATACAACCAAAACCAACTAACAAAACTTTTCAAACCAAACCGAACAATACTTTTACATTTTAGCTTTGAGGACTACTTCTAAACTTTAAACCAAACCATTTTAGAAACATTCTAAGGGGTTTGAAAGTAAGGATTGATTTATTTAAATTTAAGACTTAAATTATTGCTCAAATATATATAAAAAATTAATTGATAAAATTTGTTAAGTTAATTGAGTAAAAAAAAAATAGCAGATAAAAATTAATTTCTCCGACTACTCCAAAAATCGTCAACACTCGCTGTCGCCCAACACTTAGTGTCCTTCAAAAGACTTTTAAGTTTGTTTGATGATTCTTTTCCTTTCATAAATTTATTATTGGCACATAATTCTCATTTATTGAAACTCTTAAATATTATTCTGTCTTCAGATTTTTTAAATTCGTTTTACATTACCATGATTAGGGGTGACCGGGGGCTGGGGGAAAAGGTGTCAGACTTCTGTGCGGGGGGCCGGGGGTTCAATCCTCGGCCCGGCACAGATTTATCTGTTTTCCAAACCCTTCCCTTCACCTCTGACAAACACTTGGAATGTGAGGAAGCCAGCCGCCCCCGGTTCGGTTCCACGTTAAACTTGGGCCTTTCATTTCATCTCACAATCCCCCCAAAACCATTCACATTCGTAAGTGCAAAACCCAACGGGGTATAAACGGGGTGCTAATAATAAAAATAATAATAACCATGATTATGACCCCTATCTGTCGAAACAGTCGGATTGAGTATTCCATTTTTTTTTTAAAGCTGAAAATTCAAAAGGATAACGGGCAAAAAATAACAGTAGCACTTAAAATTAAAAAAATTATCTAAATCAATTATATCCGTTTAAAATTTGGGTTAACCTAAAAATTTAAAATTTTATACTTCCAACTCAAAATATCTTTTAAAAAATTTTAGCTTGTTTAAAAAAATTTTTGAATTTTAAAATTTTCGAATTTTAATCCAAAATCTTTTAATCAAACCTTTTTTACAGATGTAATTTTTTAACCCAAAATTTTTTATATTTTGAATTATAAAATTACATGTACTTGAACTTTTTTTTGTCTAACCTTTTTTGGGGTATTGTAGGTTTTTAAAACATTTAACGTGTTTTTTTGTATTTTAGACTTTAACCTTATAAATTGACAATTAATATGAATTTTTTTACTTACATATTAATCAAAAGGGGCCCCCAACATATAAATATTTTTAAGCATTTATTGAAGCAATTCTTCAATATAAATAAAAACCCTACACTCCTTTAATTTATCTTAAAAGTTTGCAAGCTTTATTTTATTAATTACATGATTTTGTAGTGTAGCTTATAAAAAGACTATACTTCTGGCTATATTGTCTAACTATCCATCCATTAAAGTATTGGCACCTTACTGTAAACAATTATGGGTTTTACAAAATATTTTTTTAAAAAGCGAATACAAAATAAATAGGTACTCAAACTGCTTTCCTAATTGTTTCTACATCTTTATTAATGAAATACTTAAAGGGAAAAATAATGATATAAAACTTTAAAAATCCCTTTTTTTTAAACTTTATTATAAACCACTAATTAATATTCGAATTAATTTATTTTATCTGTTCATCCTTAGATATTTTCTGGGTACTTGCCTAAAAGAAACGGAAATTTTCATTGTAAACTCTGCAAAATACATTGACAAAGTTGATCCCAACAGGGATCGGGGCATGATTATTAAATTTTTTATAGAGCATACAAACAAAAGGGCAAATGATTAGGGACCCCAAACCCCCTACGATTTTCACACACATCAGGGATCGTCCAAAAACCTTTTGTTAGCTTTCCCTGTGTGCACACCAATAAGGGTTTTGTACATATAATTTAAAAGCACTGAGGAAAAAAAGGGCAATATCCCCTCACTGGTTTAAAAAAATGCAAAAAACCAGCTATTTGCACTAAGCCCCCCCTTCTTAAAGTTAGAACCACAAAAAAAACTTGCATGGACTGCAAAGGTGAACATTCAATTGTTTAGGGAAACCGACCCAAAAAAAAAATAAAAACGATTACACCAAAATTGCATCTTGTTGATGAATTGGGAATTGAGAAAATTGGAAAAACGTTTTGAGCCCAATTAAATTAATTTAGTTTAACTGGTTTTTCACAATTTCATAATCTAGCAATTTTATCTAAAGTAAGATTTGTAGGTGTTCCATTTCAAAATTTTAAATAATTTAAACTTTAAAATTTTGTATTAATTGTGATTGTGTTGCAAACAAAACCCAGCTTTGGTTTAAATTTTTAGTTAAAAACTTTTGATTTTTTGAATATTAGGTTAAGAGGAAATTTTAAATAAAACACTTTATTTTTTAGTCCTAAAACCAAATATTTACGTACTAGCCAAACATTTTTCAAAAAGACTAATAACTATATTGGTAATTAAAAATAAATAGGGTATTCAAAAAGGGGACAGATGACAATATAAACCCTCGAAAACTTACATAATGGCCAATTTAAATAAACTATTTTTTTTCCTTCTAAATTGGATTATTTTTCCCATAGGCCTTTAAAGTTTTTTAAAAAGAATGTAAAGAAAATGTTTTCCCACTAAAATTAAAATGAGTCTCATATTCGTAAAAGACATTTTACTTTCCTAACCCACTTGAAGAAGGGAAGAAATTGAGATCAAAAAAATTAGCTAAAAAATGTTATAAATGTAAACCCCCAAAACGATTGATAAGCCTTTTTGCTATCGTCACCTTTTTGGGCTATACTTGGGCCTAGACAAAAAAATTTACTGGGCAAATAAAAAACTTATACTGGGGTTTTATAGGTTCCCAAAAGGGAGTTTTAAGAGTTACCTATCCTCCCCTAAATTGGGGGTAGCTTACAAAAGGGTAAAAAAAAGAAGAGATAAAACAATTTCTTGAAATCTGCCTAACGATTTTTTTTAAATGTCGAACTGGCCTTTTTTTATCATTTTAAACTAAAGGCCCCTTCTAATCATCCATGATAATAATTTTAAGGCAACTTTACAAACAAAAAATTTCAATATTACTCTGCAATTTTTTGAGACACAAATAACCCTATGGAAAGGTTTTGTAGTAATATTATAATTTTAGAAAATCTTTACTTAAAAATAATTTTATAAAACAACAAGGGCTTCCAAAATTTACGAAAATTTTTTTCATTAGGTTTTTCCCCAAATCCCCCTCAGTAGGGCTGTGGCTTGGGGAAAATTAAGAGCTTTTGATGAGACATATAAATTTGGATGGGAAGCAAAAAAAAAGATTTTGAGGGTGACTAAGGAAAAATTTTGTTTGGGGTAGAAGTATATGGTACGATGTTGGAGTATGGGGTTGAAATGCTTGTAAGGTAAAAAAAAAAATGTCCAGGAAATACGGACCCATTAAATACTTTTATCTCATCCCGAAAACCAAGTTAAATATTACAGCTTACAGATATTTGAAATTAATTTTGGGGACCTGTCGAAATGATTCTTCAATGGCTGAAAAAAAATTTGTGATGTGAAGGAGGTTTTAAAGGGGGTATGGGGGGTAGGATGGGTGCCTAACATATCGCAGGCTACGTGCTTTCCGTTTCAAAGCGGAAAGGGAAAAAAACGCAGACGTAAACAACTACTGGGTGCAGGCCTTAAAGAAACAAAAATTTTAGGGTTTATTTGTTTTTCTCTTTTAATAAATAAATAATTTATAAATAATATCAAAATGAGCGTGGGTAGCGGGGATAACATTTTGTTTAATTTTCCAAAAACAAGGCCAATTTTTCCTGAAAGCAATAAATGAGTGGGGATTTGTGGTTTTTTTTCGAAGAGCTTTAAAGGGTTTTAAACAGAAACTAAATTTTTTAGTAAAGGGTTTCCCTTTCGGCCTAACCAAAATAGGACCGATTTGGAAATTCAAACCCCGTAAGGGATTAAAAGGGCGTTGAAATTTAAATTTACGACCACACACTTTTTTTAAAGGGGGCCTTGAAATTTAAAAAAGAAAGTCTCTTTATAGAATTGGTGAGAACAACTTTAGGGTTTTTTTTAAATTTTATCCCAAATTGGTATAAAGGGGGAAAAAGGGGTAAATTCCTATATCCAATCATGAAATGTTATTAAAGGTTTATCAGTGGCAGAGACTAAATAAATTAATTTATGTACGGGATCCACAAATGGGGCCCGAGGGGTGGAGAAAAACGGTGGGTGTCAAGACACCCAAAATAAAAATGAATAACTACTTTCAGGGTGGTAAAGATTAAAATTTTCAAAAACCATGGGATCACTCCAAAAATTATAAATTAAACATTTTATTTAATATGTAGACCCTGGGAAAAAGGGGAGGGGGAAAAAACAAAACAAAAATCTTTAATTGTGCAGAAAATTTAATTGACAGTCGGGAGGAGGACAACCCCAACCAAACACATCTTAAAAAAACGATTAAGGGTAAAAAATGATTTTTTAAATTCAAAACTAATAGAACAACTAATTCCAGGATAAAGATGAAATTTTGGGAAATAAATTTTAAAGGAACCTTTTCTAAACAACTCGTATATACATTTTTAATTTTAAATGGATTTTGGGAAATATGGGGGGGGGGCTGGTTAAAAAATAAAAACAACTTTTTAAAGTGATAGAAATTTAAATTTTGGGAAGTAGGAAAAGGGCTTTTTCACAATAACCAAATAAATCTTTTAAAGTTTTTTGAAATTTCAAGCGTAGTTAAGAAATGGTAGGCGAAACACTCTCAAAATTTTTATAACTTTACATTCACTACTTTTTTGTTGGGATAACCAATTCTAGGTATGGGGAAATACCAAATAAATAAAAAAATTGAAAATTTTAATTTTAACTTTGACAATGGGGAAATTGGGGGGGGGGCAGTTTCGCCAAAAATAATTTTTGGATGAGGTTAAAATTAAAAATTTGAAAGACAAATTTGAAAAAAAACTCAGGGACCAAATGATATGGAATTTAAAATTTGTCAGAGTGGGTTTTAAAAATGGGGTTTAGTGGTAAAAACTTACAAAACACTAAAAACAACTTCTTCTCAGTGTGTTTAAAAATTAAAATCTGCTTTTGCCAAAAGATACCCCTTCAAATAAATATAAAAACCGAACATTTAAAAAATTTTTAAAAATTAGTAGTCCAGAAAAAGGGGGGTTTAAAAAAATATTAAATATGGTAGATAAATTAAAAATTTTAATGCTTGTAAAGTACGGGTTTAAATAACCAAATAAATCTTTAAAATTTTAGATTTTTGGGAGTTAAAGAAATAGACGCAGGAGATAAAATTTGCAAAGCCCGTTGAAAATTAAAATTTTTCCCTTTGATAAAAATTTGGGAATTCGCCAGCAAATACAGGGGCCAATCAAATTTCTACAATGGGGACATTTTAAATTTTTAAAATTAGTCTACAGGAAATAGGAAGGAGGGGAGGGGGGGCGGGGGATACCCCCATCACAATAGGGGGTAGAAAATTAAAATTTTTTAAATGTAAGGGAAAAAATTTTAAAAAAAACCACAAACCATTTCAAATATTATTTTTTTCTAAGAAGGGGGGTGAATGGGGGTTTTAAATAATTAAAAATTAACATTAGTCAGGGGGATATAAGGGTCAACTCAAAAAATATCAAAAACTGGATTCTTAAAATTTCAAAATGAAGGAGGGGGAAAAAAGGATTTCCCCGAAAATTTTCCAAAAATATATAAAAATACAATTCTTGTGGAGGTTGACACTTTTAAAAATTTCCCATGAAAACAATAACCTTCCCGATAGCCAAATAAAGCGGCAAACTTGAAGCCCCGGAAATGGAAACGCTTAAAAAATTTTAAAAACCAAAAAACACTCTTTTTATGTGGGCGATTGAAAATAGCTTATAAAAATCAAATACTCTTAAAAAAAAATCAAATTGGAATTTTGGGGGCAAGAAGGGGGGGGGAGAGAGAGGGGGGGTTTTGGGAAAAGAAGTAAACTGCCCCCTTCCCAAAAGAAAACTTATCTAAAAGAAAAATTAAATTTGCCAATTGGCAAAAAGACCACCCAACAAAAAACCCTGCAAGTTGGGGGAAATTTGTAATTTCTAAAAATTTCTCTGGGAAAGGGAAAGGGGGCCTTAAAATTCCCTAAACACCAAAAAACTTATAGGTGGAACCTAACTTTGTAAAGGGAGAGGAAAAGTATAAAGTACTAAAAAAAATGAATACCAAACAAATACTATTTTTAAAGTGGATAATTAATTTACAAAACTACATTATCGCTATCTAGGGGCGGCATAACATTAAAATAAAAAATTCAGGGGGCAAACTTGGGGGGTCACATTATCTTTTTAAAATCATGAGCTTTATATTTAATATGCTGTAACCCATATATTATTTAATTTTTTTCTTTTTGGGGAAATGTGATGCAAATTTTTCTAACTTTTTCTATGACCCTTGCTTTGGTAAAGTTTTGCTTTGTCAATGGGCACAACGCCACCCTGTGATTCCTCGTTTGAAAACCAGTTAAAAAATTAATAATATTTTTTTCTAGATTTCGATCATCTTTAATTGATATAAATAGTTTTTGATGCCATGGGGGGGTTCAGGATTTATGTCAAAAATTTAACCAGTACAATTGAAATCAAAATGACCAAATATCATGAATATATCAATGTCCAAATTTTTTGAACATATTTTTTAAACAAATTTTTTTGTTTAAACAATTTTTGCATTTTTATTATTATTTTTTATATTTGTTTGATTTTTTAAGCTAGTGAATAATTTTTTTTCCCCGAGCCGTCCAAAACTATAAACCGAACTTTATTTTTCTCTTTAAAAGATAATTTTTACACAAAACCCTTTTTAACTAGGCTGGATTTAAAAAAATTTGGAAGTTAAGAGATTTTTAATATAAATTTTACTGTCAACAATTTACCACTTTACTAAACTATATTTTTTTTTGTAAATATTTTTTTTTAAAAAATTGGGGGTTAAAATTATAAACTATTGTTCTTTTTTAGTAAAATATCTTGTTTTGAAAAAGTTTTCAGAGAAAAAAAAAATTATTTCTATTCCCCTTTAATAAAAAAAAAATTTTAATTCTCCATACAGACACGAGAAGGTTTGGGAAAAGGGGTAAAAAATGGGCAAAAAATTAGACGTTTTGTTGGGGGACCTAAAAGGGGCGTTTAAGAAAAAAGCTTCATTTTTATCTTGATTTTACTATAAAAAATATTTAAAAAACCCATTTTTAACTCTCATTGCACATCGTAAAAATAATGTTGAATAAATCTTTCCAGTGTTTAAAAAAAACGGTAATACCGAACCCAAAAAACCTAAAACTCTTTTTTTTATATTTTTTTATGTATTTAACTTTTAAAAAAAAAAATAGCATATCTTGATAATTTTTTTTGTTTGACAACTAAAGTAAAAAAAAAATTCAACCCTTTTCAACAAATATTAATTTTAATTACGACATATTTTTGTTACACGTGTCATACTTCCCATTACAGCTACCGCGTATTTAAACCAAAGGATAAGGAATGAGGGGAAAGGGAAAAAATTTTGGGGAAATTCCCCGTATTTGCTTTTAAGGAGAATTTTTAACATATTAGGGAAAAAACCCTTTGTACAACCATCGGGGTTCAACACATATCCCATTTTTTGAAGTCAGTCTAACGAAAAAGGAAACCTTTAAAAATTTGGGCGCAGAAGCGGTCACAAAATATTTAATAATTAATTTTCAAATGCTTTCCAAGACCAGCAACACGTAAACACTGTATTGTTATTTGGTTCCAACCCCCCAAAGTTTGCAAAATTTTTTTTCAGTGAAAGGGGGGGATTGGGGGAAAAGGGGTTTCCTCTACCGATCTATTGTACTAGGAGAACAAGACACAAATTTTAGCTCTCACTCTATCGGGTTGCTCTCATCAAAAATTTTTGAAATTGGGGGGTTGTTTCAAAAAATTCACTTGGAACGCTGTTTTCACGGGGTATTTTTAAATTCCCCCCAAAACGAGAGCGCAACAAATCTCCCCTAAGCTGTTAACTGTTATTTCCCTTTCGTGGACTAGGGGGGGGCACAACCACAATCCCCTGCCATAATTCATCACTTGAACAAGTAAACCCCATTTCAGCAAGATACATTTTTTAGGCCAGGGAGGAAAAAAAACCTGGACCCTTAACCGTAACAACGCTATTGACCGAGTTAAAGTTCGGATTTTATTTAAAATTTTTATTATGCACATCTTGTCAAGGGGGTTTTACTATTCGTTTTAATTTTAAGTATGGAAAGCAATTTTTTTTCAGAAGTAAAGTTTTAAATTACTAAAAAAATGAAACCCATAACATGCCAAATTTTAGAGTAAATACATTTAGTGTATATTTTTTGTTAATCAAGAAACAAAACATTTTAAAAAAAATGTGTTTAAACAGCTCAAGGATAAACACATACTTAAAATGGGTTATTTCTCCCACAATTGTAGGGAATAGTATTTCCATAAACAATTTAATTATTTTGTTCTTTTTTTTGACTAAACATATTTGGATAAAATAACATTATAGTTTACTTTTATTGTCTCTAAATTTTGAAATTTCAATTTAAATAGTTTTTTTTCATACTAAATTATTTTTAGGGAAAAAATATCAAAATTTTTAACAATTTTTTAAA
>JBCFYV010005065.1:0-18459 GCA_039000515.1 Timema cristinae
AAAAGTTTATGCATAATATGACTACCATAACTACCATATGTTCGTAGTCTGCCAAACATGATATGGTTTATTCAAACGCTTTCTTAACTTAAAATCTTCAAGAAAAACAATATTAGCACAATTTTATATATTTGATAAACACGTTTGCAATTTAAAAGCCGAAATATTAAGTAGATTAAATAGGAAAAACAGCTTAAAATAGGCGTTATATCTGGGTGCGGTAACCAATATTATTCATTAGAAAACAATACAAATTAATGAGCGAAGTTATTTTACCATTTAAAAATAGACTAACAGAGTTAAACAGTGATTATTTTAAAATAAACTCTTTCCTTTATCCAAATCTCTCTGTTTCCAAATGAAGAATGCAGATAGATACGAATTCTGTTTCATGCTCGATACATAATATCCCAGTTGATTGGCCAAGAGATAGGCTGGTGCAATAACAGTCTCAGGGGTGTTTAGTCTCATGTAACTGCACCCTAAGAGTCTCTAGGTCTTAGTACATAAGATACCAAATATCCTTTCCTTCATTTATATCTGTATTTTCCTTCTAAGGTGACTTCAGCTTGAACATAAAGGACACACACAGAACTACTTCTAGAATTATCTAAACAATTCAGCCCTTTATATATTTATTTTTTGTTTCTTTTAGATAAAGAGAAACCCGTGGTATTTTGATTCAAAGGATGTGGTTAGAAGTTGTGGGGGAATTGCTAAAATCTACAGAAAGATCCCGACTGTGTTCGCGTCTTTAGATTGCGTACTCTATGAGATGTTTATTTCTAATACCACTGCTGTGTACTTATTAAACAGATAGTGCATAGTTTGTATTTGTTTAAAAAATACCAGAATTGACATTTATCTGTATGCAATATATGTTATTTTTGTAGTATTGATTGTTTTATTTAATAGCGTGCATCATATACCCATCAACCCTCTGATACAGGAACACTTGCACTTGGATCATTTCTGATCAAAGATTATATCTAATGTCGATAAAGAGTTATTAGAAGTTCCTAATACCAAACATTGTTGAAATATTAAATTATATTTGGATAGAAACTGCATTGAAAAGGCCATTTTTGAACATTTTAGAATGGCTTCATAGATAAGCATTGTGCACAAATCTACATTCTGTCATAACAGGGACATACTGTGGTTATTAACAAGAACATTTGTCGCTTTGTCCCTCATCGTCATCACGGAACATTTTGAGTACTCATCCAAATTCAAATGCACTGCACAAATTTTTGCCATACTGTGGGTATTTTCTTTTCCCTTTTCCTCCCACACCTCGCGCGAGCCGGGAGCTGAGTTGGGCCTGATATGATGGACAATCTTAAATATTAAAATCCCATGCATTGCAATTTGTTTATATTAGCTACTCTTTGTCAATATAAATGGTTTAATTTTCTACTTTGCTTGTTACAAATAGATTTAAGTAATTTGAAGGCCCACCAATCATATGGCATCGAGCAAATATACTATATATATATTCACGTATTCATACGTCAGGCCCTGTGATCTGCAGTTGTTACTTTTAGTCGACCCTACTAATAACCATAAAATAACACTATAATATTTTCAGCACTCTGTCCTACTACCTGTCAGGCTATAGACCTAGGCATGTGTACTAATTACGCCAGCGAATCAGGTAATAACACTAATAATATAATAACATTTTATAAATGCTGATCGAAATTTTTATTATTATTTACCAAAAGGCATTTTATATGAAAATTGGAATGTACAAATTTTACTTATATATTTTTTTTACGAAAATGTATGAATACAGAATAGTTGATAATGTGAACTTACTATCATTCTAAGCCAATCAGAACTTTTGCTTGGATAATATATTTTAAAATAAAGTGTAAACTGGTATGTGTGTATGTATTTACTATTATTACATACAAGTTTTTTTTTATAGAAACAGAAGGTAAGGAAAGGAGAATAAATTGGTAATAGTTTGTAAACTCGTACTTGTGAATGGAACTCTCCCATGTTTACTGTACTTGTTACTGAGTGCATACAATGATCTAACGTTGCTCTATAAGACTAATGGCCGCCTCTGTGATATAATGGTCAATGTTCACGGCTACAGGTCAAGCGGGCCTAGGTTACGATCCTTGCTGCTTTCAGATATTTGGCAGTGCGGGGTGCCTGGAACGGGTTGGCATGGCATAGACTACGTACCCCTTTACAGAGCATGGCCTAGCCTGCGTACCACTTTAAGCTTTTCATTAAAAAAATCTACCATCTTGTAATGTACAAACTGTTGGGGAAAATATTAATAAAGTTTAAATGGTAAGCTAAACAAACCCGTAGCACAGAGATAATAAAATTTGCTTTAATAGGACTATCAAACTTACTAATTCGTAAATTTAAAAAATTTCACCTTGACACGTGAACCAAACCTCGAGATCATTGGTTTATAAAGCCACCGAGATATTCTAGAATAGTCCCGTGCTCGGGGTCTTTCTTCACTCATAGTTTAGGGTAAAGTCTGTAATGGACGTGTGGAGATCATTGCCTACAATGAGCTACTATTGATACCATAGTCACCAGCCACTCTGATGAATAACTAGATATCTCAGTGGTACGTGGACCACAGTCCGGTAAACACTGTACTACACTACAGCTCGTGTTGGAGATTGTTTTAATACCCCACCGTCTTCCAGGTGAGTCAGTCACTTCATTGGTCCACTGAAATGTTCTCTCAGATTGTCGGTTTCTGTGAAACGTGCAAGAGAGCGCGCAAAGGTCCCGGGTCAAAGGTCAACCCTCCACCCGTACCAGACATTCCGTCGACCTCACCGGCCTGCTCTCCTCGACGACAACTTAAGGAGGAGTTGATCTAGGAGTGACAAGGTCCTACACTTGTGATTCACGTGGTTTATGACGTCAAACTTGTAATAGACTGACTTACCCGTGATGGGGAGGTTGAGGTTTGAATCTAAGATGTGTACATTGAGGGTAGGGGGTCTTAACATGTGGTTTTTCCATCTTCCATACATATTAATGCTGGTTCAATTTGTCAAACCTTCCTCCCCTTCTCTTATCCCTTACATTAGTTCGTTAATAATCTTGTGATAACGCACTATAACATATTAAGGGACGCACTTTTTACTGGGGAAATTTAATGATTACTTTATACACAAACTGATAGTTTAAGAGAGTTTATGTGGTGTGCATTCGTATTTGAATTGTTAATTTACATTTTCCGCGGTGACGATGGGAAACAAGCGACAAAGTTTCTTTTTTGTAACTGGAGTATGTCCATACTTTGACAGAATGAAGATTTGTGCACAGTAATTATATGTGATTCATTATCAAACGATCAAAAACTGCCTTTACAATGTATCTTTATTACAATATCACAATTCATATTTCAACAATGTTCGGTATCTCCATTAACGTTTAATCAGATATAGTCCAATTATTATTTCTAGGCTATTGTATTATAGAGTTGATGGGATACAAGGGTTATCTCTCACAAAATCTAACAAAATCTTTTAGGCCTACTACTAACACCCTTAAATCTGAGGGTAGTTTTGTAAATTCTACTCCTATTTAAATAAATGTTGTTTCAACAAAATTAATATATATTTTGTAAATCCAAGAATAAAAAAGATAAAAATTATTGGATTTTATCTTTTTTAAATAATTCTTATGATTTTCCTTACGTGATTACTCCCAATATATATTTATATTTTAAATTTGATATCTTTGTTTTTAAAATAACAATAGATTTGGGCTATTTCCTTAATCAACCTGAAGTCAATCGTACTGGCAACGAAAGGTCTAGGCCGACAACACTGCGGGAAATGGAATTATCGTTTTATACAGGGACGAAGCTTAGCGGATTTTGAAAAAAGCAGACCATATCGGATTTCTCTCTTAAAACCCCCATTTCATGACAAGATGAACTCATTAACAAAATTTTACTTTAATTACATATTTTTTACCTTAAGGTTTTAATTATCAAATACATTTTACAAGAATTGAGGATATATGAATATACTTTTAGTTATTAATACCCACTTCATTGGCCGCATGGTTTAAGGCGTCACTCTCGCAATATATTAGACTGCCAAAGGGGTGAGGTCGGGCCTTGATTTCAGTCGGATGTATTGTGAGTGGTTTATCCTAAATAATTTTCCACGCTCCCGCCCACACATGAGGGTAATTTAGTAGGTTTACATAGGTGCATAACCCGTATGGGTAGTAGATGCTGTGCTAAGAAAAACTACTCATAAAAATGGTAAATTCGATCAATAGTTGTATTGATACATTAACTAGAGTAGCCTTTTACCTAAAGAGTTGGCTCAGTTACAGCGAGATAGACTGGTGTAATCAACCTGAAACGGGACATGCTTATATTACAGTACTACCTATCTGGACCCGTCGCTCCAATTTAACCTTGAACATGATGTTGACGTGAGGAACTCGTAAACATCCTTGTTCCACAATAACAAGTGAACATATAGTCCGTGGAAGGTTAATATTAGAGTATGAAAAAACTATAGACCATTTTCTGTAGGAAGGGCAAAAAAAAAAAAAAAACTATACTCTATAGTAGCTTAACTGAGTCGCACCTTTTGATTATTGATGTGTGCTGGGGGAGAGATTTGAACTGAGACCTCCTTCATACGAAACCCGTTGAACAAGTTTGTACTCGCTCCCCGGCATTGTAAACATCGTGAACATATAGTCCGTGGAAGGGTGAAATGAAGTGATCGAATCGATTTTCAATAATGGATAATTGGTGATGAATTATCGATTATCGAGAGTGAATAAAACACGGATATTCTAAAAAAGTTCCTTCATACGAAAACCGTTGACCACCTTATGACCTTGAACAAGTTTGTAACCATTTTTCTTTCCCCGCGGGGGTAACCCCTTTATATGTTCCCTGGTGGTAGCGTCTAATAAAACACGGATATTATAAAGTATACATTTATTTATTATACATTTTTACAGGAATGACGCATATATTCGTTTATACGTTTTTCTACAGTGTCTCTTAGATGCGTCAGTAAAATTGTTTTCAGTTCACAATCCAGCATGTAATAGTCCAAACCGACGACTTGGCGCGTATAGTGGGTAGCACTGAGGAGATCCAGGTTTCTGATGTGCGTTTCCACCGTAGGTTGTTCTAGGTCGACGACATCCGCCGATTCGTCGCACACATCTACGACGAGTGTATCGATCAGATCGTTGCAATAGCGTGCGACGGGTGTCGACCACATGTCCCTTCGGTCGACGGCGACGTCGATGAGGTCCCACACGTCACAAAGACGCGCCCAGCTAGGTGCTAGATAGGCGACCCGTTTGAGTCCGGCGTCTTGTTTCTCGCTGATGACGACCATACGGTCACCGCACATGCGTCTCAGAGAGATTTCGTGATTAGTCAGACTAATCTTCTGAGGAGGTTGCGTGTTGTTGAAAAACTTTGATATGACCGACTTGTAGGTGCTCAGTTCTTGCCACTCTGTACGGTTAAACACGGCGCAGTTCCCGCCGCATTTTTCTAGTTGGACATAGGGCGTAAAGTCGTTCTTGACGCTCATGCCGACGATGACTCGCTTGGCGTCGACTCCATCCAGCGGGAACAATGTGTTGAAAATACCGGTGACAGCGAGTGGTTTCGCAGGCTTTGCGCAAACGTCTTGACCTTCCATGATGTTCGGTGGTTATGACCGGCACACCACCGGGCCGCCACTTTTATAGGCGCATGCCGATTGGACGCACCCTCTCGCGGGGCGGCAGAACCCTAGCGTCTTGAAAAATGTGTTGTAATATCTCAACACTTTAGCGTCGTTGCCTGCACGATCGGTGGGCGAGAATAGGGCGAGGAAAGTTTTCAGCGGAATGTTCTGGGCGCGATATAGAAGGTACATGAGACAGTATTGGCCGCAAAACTCTGAGGCGATGCTTTGAAGTTGTATCGTGTTATGCGACGTGCGAAAAGTGTTTTTGCGTATAAATGCCAGATGCGACTTTATACGCGGTGGAAAACCATAACTGTCAAAGTATTCTCCCACGCCGTTCTTGTCGATAAAGATGGCGACCCAATGCGTCCCAGGTTTGGTGTGTGGATCGTTGTTGATGACTAGAGCGGCAGGTCGCGCTATTCTTGCGGGTAGTTGATCAGCAGGGAAAACACCCGACCGTACAGAACGGAACCACGGACATGTTTTCAGCGCACGTCTTATGGTGTGCGTGTCCATCTTCAATCATCCAGTTTCGAAGTCCCAAGACGATAGAGGCAGAGCAGAAATTCCATACACAACTATGTGCCATGCACATGGTGCGGCCCAATTTAAGTGTTTTCAGTGACGAACAACCTATGTCGTACAGATCTACGATGGGTGTAGACGTGTATTTGGCTAGAAACTTTTTCTTTTCCGACCCCTTGACGTAGACGGTTTCTGCACGCGTAATTGCGCGGGAGATGAGGGTTCGAGCAGGCTGTAATCCACATCACCGCTCTCCCAGGTGATTCCGTGCAGATTGTTGACTATATAGTCGGCTTTCTTTCTGGCATCGGTGGAAAGTTCTTCGATAGCGTATGGAGGTTTTAACACCCAATGTTGAAGTAATGTGCCGCATACAGATAAAACACTCAGTTCCTTGACGATAAACTCGTTGTCGTCGTCGATGAAGCTCTGGAAATCCACAATGACGTCCATGGCTTAAATGAAGGGGGTAAGGGGCGGGAAGCCGTTTATATTAACTTCCATAATCGGTCACGACGTTTCTGTCCTTATCGATGGTGATGATGTTGGCAAACTCCCCGTACACGATACAGTTGACGGTTTCGACGAGAGCTCGGGTGAAGCTCACTTCGATGCTCAGAGAACCGTGCCTCGTCAAATTCCAATGCGATGTCATGTGGGCAGAGAGATTAGGCGTGAGATCGAAAGCCATGAGATGATATCCCTTGGGGAAGGCTTCTCGTGTGATGTCGCTACCATCGTTCATGAAATGGATACCCGTTCCAGAAAACAGCGTGTGGTAGGACATGACATAGTGTCCGTTTGAAAAATCGGGCTGTAACGGTTTCGACGGTACTTGTTCCCCGTCAACGTACAGCGAGAAATGGTTCATGCCGTAGGTTTGAAAGTTGAACGGGTTCTTGGTGGCGTCTCCGTTGAACGCTGCGTTCGACACAAATCCCACGATGCACCGTTTGGGTAACTGTCCGGTGAATACGTTGTCCAGCGATTTCCCTTGCACGCCCGTAGGAAAAGTGAGTGTTTTTACTTCCACACGGGTGATGGGATACTTTGCGGACTGACGTTTAACGCTTTGGCGTGTGCCAACAGTATAGAAGGTGCTACTTTGACACGCCGCACTAGAAGGCCGGCTTCAACGATGTGAACCTTAAAGTGAGGGAGTTCAGGCACCGACATAAGACTAAACCCGTCTCTGGAACGGACCAACCTGACTCTGAGTTCGGTGCCGTTCAAAAGGTATTTCTCTTGGTTAAACACGTCACCGTGTAGATAACCCAAAAGATCCACCGTCTTACTTTTTGTGGTGAGACTGCGACGGGCCTCGAATCCCTTGTTGTTGGCGTTAGACTCCTCAAAGTTTCCGGGGGTGTCTGCGAACCACAGACCGCAAGTCAAATGCGTTCTTTTGGCTTCGCTGTTGTAATTGAGGAGCGTCTCGATGTACGCCCTATAGGCATACGTGTTGCTGGGCGGTGAAACTAGTTTTTGGTTTAAAAACACGTTCACCTGTGTGAATAGAGAATGCAGCCAATTGTTGACGGGGGCGATCTGATCCACCTCTGTGAAAGCGCCACCGTCGGGTTTCATGATGGCCGCCCTGAGATAGAGCATAGTCTGGGAAAGATCGATATAGAACTCGCCTTGTCCGGTAACGGTAAATTCGATGGGTGAATCATCGGTGAGGGAAGATACAGGTTTGTACTGGAGCCATTGCCCGCTTTCAAGACTGGTTTGAGTGGGTGGCACGGAAAAGAGATCGAGTTCACTGCTGGCACACTCGCAGGACTGGGGGTGTAGAAACGACATCTCAACTGAAAATATCTTTAGCTTCTTTCTTGACCTTTTTACGTCGGGTGACGACCTTAGAATGACGTCGTTGCTTCTTACGACGCCCTTTATAGCCTGAGCCGGTCATCAGCGTGTTTATCTTCTGTTCAGCCTTGCGTTTCAGGTTTGTTCCAGCCTCGCCGACACGTTGCCGTAGGGCCTCTTTGAAAGGACGCCCTTGATTGGCAACGTCGGAGAGCACGTCGATACCCGTATGAAGCGCTTGTTTTCCGATGGCTTTAGCGCCGCTTCTCAGCAACGGTACGACGCTTTTGAAAAGACCACTGAAAAAACTTCCTATCCCATGCCCGCGTTGATAGGGAACACCGTGGTAGATCGAAGATATTCCTGTTCCAGCCTGGTCGACGTAGTATCTTTGGTAGGGACAGTTCATGTTGAGCAGCGTCGAAAATGAAGTTTCACGCACACTTTTCCAAACTCGAATGGTACAGGTTCACCCGTGTCTGTTCTTATATTGATTTCCAAGCTTTCAATTTCCCTTCTAAGCACGGGCATATAGTGCAACGGGTCGTAGCTAACTGTCTTATGTATGCCGTAGAGATAGTTTACGTTGTTGATACCGACGATACGTAACAGGGTGCCACAATGTCACCCACGGGCTGAGGCTCGACGATATCCGTGTAGATGTACATTTGCGAGGGCAGGCCTAGTAGAATGTTGGCGGCGTACGGAACTTTGGTACTTTGATAAGATTAGTCTTAGGATCAAAACCGAGCTGTAGACTTAGTTGACTGGACAGCGTCACCAGCTGTATATTTGGTGAAGAAGAAACAACTTCAACTTTTTTGTTGGGGTTTGTGTACTTGAATACAACTCCAGAATCCCCTTTAAAAGCCTCTACTTCGTTTAGAGCCTTGATCAATTCATGGATAGTGCCGTAGTTTCCAGCAGGGATGTGATCCTTGAATATTTGTTCCACGCCATTAGCGTCCACCCAGTTGTACCATACAATATTTTGACCCTCGGGTACGGTGGTGAAAGAACAGGGATATTGAAATTCGGCGAGAGCGACTTCCCACCGCCCGTCGAGTGTGAGACGGTAAGGAAGTTGCGTGGTGAAATTCGTGAGGGTATTTTTCGGGAAATATCCCATAGAGCTGTCGCTCGGCAAAGTGATGTAAAATTGGTCCTTCATGGTAGCGCGCTGACGTAACTGGCGGGAATCCAGGAATTAAACTTGGCCGGGTAACCTTTCCACTGCACGTACACTTTCTTTCTGGCGCCTTTACCCTTGACACGTAGTATTTTATCAACTTTAAAAGTTTCAGGGAGACGTACGCGTTGCAATTCGGGTTCGTAGAAGGTTCCCTCCACTTCTTCGCCGTCAAGATCGGTCAGTCTGTAGACGACAGGTTGTCGCATCACGACACTGCTGACTTTGAAATCTCTTCGCTCCAATTGCTCTCGTAGCCCTTTTCAAACAGCATTTTGGATTTGCTAATACGCACCGTGTCGCCGACTTTGAGTTTCGGCCTGCTATCGGGATTTGGACGCCGCTTACCGTACAGATTATCTCTGACTTGAAGCACATTAGTTTCTGAAACGTCGGCGGGCGCCATCTTGATACTGGAATGTTTTGCGCCGTTGTAAGCGTCGACGAGAGCTTGGAGGACGTCCACATACCGATACGTGTTGTTTCGGGTAAAGTAGCGCCACATGCGTCCTTTCAGAGTTCTGTTGAATCGTTCCACGACGCTTCGCCTTCACGTCCGGATTATTAGTGGTGTAGTAATGCACGCCTTCTCGCTTGAGAAATTTCCGGACTAGACGTGCCGTGAACTCTGTCCCCTTGTCCGTCTGTAAACTTAGAGGTTTACGCCCACTTTGCTCGAAAATGTCCTGAAAGGCGTCTCTCACCACACTCCCCCTCTTGGACGGAAGCGTCCTCGCCCAGGCCATCTTGCTAAACACGTCGATGACGGTGAGCAAGTACACGGCACCGTCGTTGTATTTGGCGAGACTTCGCATATCGTTGAGATCGGCTTGCCAGAGATCGTCAATGTTTGACACCACGTACCGATTGCGTGGAAACTTTTTTAGCACCGGTCTGTGTAGGGTATAAGCGTCCTGCGCACGAAGCCATTCTCTTACTTTGGCGGGATCTTTCTTTGACGCCTTTATGAGCGACGCCGCCCCTGCAAACCCTGCAGGATGAGAAGGGTCGTAGTAGATGTCGTCCATTAAGCTCGGAACGGCAGCCACCGGTTTTCGTCCACCCTCTTCTTCTTCTTCTGCGACGGTGTAAGTGGTTGTGGTACGGGCGTCGGATCTCTAATGGGCGCCAAACGTTTCGGATTCACAATAAATTCTTTCGGAACGTTTATTTTTTGCAGCGCCGTGAGAAACTCTCGCCACCCCGTCGGTTCGCTGTGTCTTCTGGCTCTGACCAGATCGTTGATTAAATCCACAATATTGGATCCGCGGAGAGGCGTATCGTGAATACTCACTTCACCTTTATCGTCCCAAGAGATACCGCCTCGAACTTAATATGTTCTAGTAAAAGTTCAGCTTTTTTACGTGCCTGTGCCGGTACAGTATTAAGTACGGGAAGTACAGACACTTCAGGGGTGGTGGTGGTGGTGGTATTTTCAGGCGGTGGAGGGTGTTGACTAAAGTGCAGATAGCGCTGCAGCACTTGTTGGTATAGAGTCCATTTAGACTTGTCGTCGAGTTTTGAAGCGAGGATTTTTTCCATCTCCTTGTCCAGTTCGGAGACCACAAGATTTTTGGCCGACGCCTCTTGTTGGTAGTGTTGTTCGTAACGGTGTAATGTTTCCGGGGACACCAATATCATCTTTTTCGTGTGTTCCATCATCTACTTGTTGAACAAGGAGCCGAGGACACCGCTGATTAACGGGGCTAAAAGTAACGGTAGGAACGCTCCTCCTTTCTGAACGAGTAGTCGTCTCTTCTTCTTCCAGCACTCTCCTCGTTTGACCAGCTTGCGCAACACCTGCTTGTGTGCACGTAACTTTGTCTTCTGCGCATTTTTCAGCGGCACCCGCCCTTTTAAAGTGTTGTAGGCACACTCGCAAACGGCCTCAATCAGTTTCTTGTCGGCCGTTTTCAGCAAGGCGACGCGTTGGTGGGGGTTCATGCGATGCATCGCACGTAGCAGAGGGGCCTGCTTCAACACTTTGGGACTCATGGTTATGAAATGATTTGTAATCGGGAAGTGTCGGTGTTTTTATAACTTTTGCGTGGTAGGTACACGCAACACCCGTCTTTGGTGCGGGTTCTATATCTGAACCATTCGGGTGTACCTTGTTTGAAATCTAACAAGATATAGCCGTGGGGAGTACTTGTAGCATCGGTGTAGGCCTCTTGTAAAACACGGGGTTTTCAGGACATACCTGGCGTGCAAAGTGTTGAATCTGACCTCTATCTCGGGGATTTTTAAAAAGCACGATATAGTGTGCGTTTAAAGAAATGTCTCTTTGGCCCCTGCCCTGGTGGAATATATTTTGTGTAAGGTACATGACGCTAATATTTTGATGGTGGCATCCTTTAGTGAAAAGATCGACGACCACTTCGTTGGCTTCACGCATCAAGTCGTCCAGGATAATCAGCTGCGGAGAGTCGTTACATGTGTCATCCATTTCCGGTAAACCCTTACAGAATATGACTGAACCGTCTTGTTCGAATCCCGGTTGCCATAGAGAATAATACCAGGTGATTTTATCAAATTTAACGTCACACATTGTGTCCAAGTTGCGGATAAAGTCTGCTACAAAATGTGACTTCCCGCAGCCGGAAGGGCCGCTGATGATGGCCGAAAATGGATGTTTCAACTTGTCCATAATGTTTGAGACTGAGCTTATAAGCTATATGAGCTTGTATTTATAGGAGAGGAAGGGAGCGGTGGTGTAGACGTAAAAACACAAACATAACAATTTTTACAATATTTATTTGTTCATGAATATTTACAATATATAAACATAAATGGTTTTGTTTACAATATGGGGTAATAGTGGCCTCGGTACTAAATAAAAATTTTTACAATCAGTTTATCATAATTAAAATATTTACAAATAATTAATTGACTAAAAAAAATCAGGTAGGCGGAGGATTGCACTGGCAAATAAAAAAATATAAAAAAGTAACCCCTGGGTGCATAAAAAAAAAATAAAAAAATATGCTTGTTTTCATGCAGAAAAAAATATGAAAAAAAAAAAACAACAACAAAATCTTTGAAAAATGGTATGTCGGTGGAACTGTCTAGAGTGAAAGAAAGTAAAAGATGATTATTCGGCCCGTCTAAATAATCACCTTTTAATCGTGGCGAGCGCGTTTGCAAGGACTTTGATACCCAAACGGCAACGTATTATAATCATCGATTATCCGGCGTTTGGTGTACACCGGCCGTAAACCTTACTCTGCGAAACGGTACATACAGTCGCAAGACCTTTTCTTATAATTTTGTGCGGTATCTGTATGTACCGTTCCGCGGCCTGTTCGGTGACCATCGCTTTCAGAACGTCAAAATTAACGTCGTTCCGGTTGCCGTAGTTTATGGTGATCCCGCGAACCTTGCACACTGTTTTGTTTTTTGGCGGGATCGCCACCGACACAAATCCGGTACGCGTAATTCTTGGGACCACCAGATACAAAGGCGTCGATGTAGCTTCCCGGCCCGTAATCCTGAAGTTCGTCAGTGAGGTCACCTAAAAAGTCTCCGGTCGGTGGACTCTGATCGCCGGGGCGTTCCGTGAACAGAACGCTATCCGTGTCGTGATACAAAACGCGGTCCCCCAATTGTTCAAGGATGCCGTATAAGTGCAACCTAGCCATAGCAGTCGTGTAGCACGCCACCGCCACACTCGTGTTAGGGTTAGGGCGCAACGCGTCACGCGCATCCTTGTAATTGAGGAACATAACCTCGTCATTAACATCTATGACGCTGTCCACGGTGATGTACGGATCCGTCAGGTACTTGTGGACGCCCTGATAGTCGTTGACAACGGCTACGTGTGGTAAATCGGGTCTTTGCCCAAACTTTCCCCATAACGAATTTAAAAAGAGTTTAGCCAGTGTGCGGAGACCGGGGTTTTTACACACAGAATCGAAATCGAGTTTTACCCCTTCCCTTTCCTCATAATTTTGAATGTAAGCTAACTTTTCCTCTCGTGAGGTGCACCACTCTGGCCATCCGTGGCTTCTTGTTTAATTTTCAAAAAAGTATCGATGTAGCCGTGAAACAGGCCGCCAGAACGTGTCTGACGGTCGTAAACAGATACATCGTACTCCCACACTTCGTGCACTGCTTCAACGGTGTAGCCTTTCTCAACGGCTTTTCGGATCTCGTCAATCACCCAGACGCCTGTCAACCAGCGATCTTTTTTGTCGTTGTGCCGACACGCGTCTTGGTTTTTCTCCTCCCCGCATTTCCTGCACAAGATGAACATCAACTTGTCGTGCATCCGTGTAGGCAATACGGGCAAGAATAAATCCCGCGGAGGCGTCACTGTAACTTTGGCTATGCCTTCTATCGATCTATAGCGGGACAATTTGGCTCCAAGTGAATTTTGGGGTGGCCGACTGGGTATTTTTTGTACTTGCAAACGTACGGATACAACGAACACACGTCCAAGTACCTGATCTTCTCTCCACAAGAAAGGTCAGCTTCGTGGAAGAGTTTGATACAATTTGTACGCCCGCCAAAGAATGCATCCCTGGGGCTGAGGGGCTCCTTGGTATACACCTCGTGCCGGAGTACAAATCGTTGCAAGTCCTTGTCTGTGCGTTTCATCGCGTTAAAAGTACACTCCCACATCTCTACGACCGTGTAGCCGGCGTTCTTAAACTTTTCCACGCAGGCCATGGTCGCTTCATAACGCGTCTCCATGGTCTCGTGGGGGCTATTTTTGACGGGGGTGGTCCTGTCCGGATAACAGAGCGGGCACCCGTGCCAATAACAGCCCCAGAACTGGAAGACGGTGGTGGTATCTCCAGCTTTAGCCCAAAACCGTCTACACGTCGTCCTAACACGTATTCCTCGCGGCCGTTACCCGCATGAAGGATAGAGACACCGCGTTGATGGGCCTCCCAGCAGAGCCATTGTACTGCGACGTGCGACTGTTGGTCCACGCACCGGTAGCCACCGTTAGGGACAATACCGACGGTATTCTCCTTAAGATGGCTTCGGCGGTAAACCAACATGGCCGCTCCAGCGATAGTACACGCCTCTCTGAAAGGATCCACCTTTGCTTTCTCCACGAGCATGTCTCTAAACTTTAGGCAGGCCTTCCGTAGGATCTCTACGTCTTTCACGCAATACAGTTCCAGCTCGCGGTTAAAATCAAAGACGTAATTTTCTTTGACCAACGCGTCATACCACTTCTCAAAGCGCTCCTTTCCCTCGACCGACATCTCGCCGATGCCGTAGTCCTCCTTTGGCGGCAAGGGACCCCTATACCCCGCGTTTTCTTTTTTGTTGAAAAAATGGGGGAAATGTCCCTTGGCCAAAGACTCGTCCAAGCCGAAAGTTTTGGGCATTTTGGACAACGACATGGGGAGAAAGTTCAGCGAGTCAATAAAATGGAGCGGGCCGTAACGCATGGACATGATTTTCCCACCGTTCATTATAAGTTCTGGAGTCCATTTTTTCACCTCCATCATATATTTTAAAATGAAATTTCCGTCATAGGCCTTGGCATTATGGGCTAGGAGGGTGATGTCTTTAAATTTTGAAGCTTTAATTTGCTCTATAAATCCGAAAAATTGGGCCATTGTTGCATCACCCTTGAATATGCGAGTCCTATCGCCCCCGCAATCGGTGCAATGATTGTCATTTGCATCTATATGAAGACAGGCCTTGCAACATGCCTGCACGACACAAAAGTTAGGTTCGTGCAAGTACGTGTTGACCGCACCTTGAAGAGGCGTTTCTTGTCTGCATTCAAAATCGTAAAATACAAACATGAAATTGCTCTTTTCCAGCGACGGCTTTGCTGGGGCCCGCTTCATATAACAGAAATGCCCAAAAGGGCGATGGGTCTCGCATACTCTACAAAAAGTCTCATAACACCTGTGTGAAATAGTTTGACTTTTCCAAACTGAAAAATTGCCCGCATACCTCGCAAACCTTTTTGACGTCACAGACCGACATGCGACCTCTACAAAAACCGGGACGTTTATGGTTATCAAAACACTGCTGGTTTGAGAACCGGCGCCCGCAATCTTTACAGGTCACAGTTCGACCACCGCTACAGGCCGGTTTAGCGTAGCATCTTTTGCACGCGGATTCGCATTTGTGCTCGTTCTTTGTGTTGAACGGCACACGGCACTCGCGGCAAAAGTACCCGCACTTAAACGCGGCTGACAAGGATGTTATGACATCAAAATGGTTTTGCTTGTCGTCGTGAAAATACAAATCAAGGTACCCCTTAAAGGAATGTTCGGAGGGAGTAGGCCCCTCAAATAGGACTTGTCTCCCCCGACGTTCCCTGAACACGGTGATTTTGTATTCGGTGAGGTATGTTTGAAATTGTTTCAGTTCGGTGAGTCCACCACCTTTCAAAAGATTCACACGGGCATCACGGCATAAATCTTCTGCTTTGTATTTTTGAATATTACGGCCCTTTTTGATCTGCTTAAAGGTGTTCACGTCCATGCATCCCGGTTCTCTTTTAACGTCACATATAGCCTTGGCGACAACCAATGCACGGGCAAGGCAGAGTGTGTCGCCATTTTGAATAGTAATTATTCCTTTGTTATTTTGGCTATACGTGGTAGCGGGAGCGAGTTTATCACATTTATGATTACCCCTCCCGCGCGGCTCTTTAAAGTGGTGTAACTTGATATACAAGGGGATGAAGTGAGGAACGAAGCATTGCTTTGTAACACTCGTTCTACATTAGAGAGCACAGCCTGCGCAGTCAAGCTGCTCTGCTCGTCTAAAGGAAACGAACACAGGTCTTGACGAGGAGTCTGTGTTGACCAATAGTAGACCTACGTGATCCTCGGCGCTAACTCCATGATCCTGGAGACGTCCAAGCAAAGCATTGATTTGCTCCTCGAGCCAGGTTTGAGCGTCACGATCGCTCCCCGGCGTCCCTAATTGTATGATCAATTCACGCCCTACATAAAAAAACCGCCTCAATTGCTTAATTCTCTCTTCGACGATTCGGAGAGGGACGCCTTGAGGCAACGCTCCTCCTACCTGATTAACCGGGCCACTACTCGGTGCCGAAGACGGGCCAGCGATGGGTTTCGGGACTCCCTCGGGGCTCGAACACCATGCTGAGGCGTTGCGGCAGCGATGGTTGTCGGTGGGCCGCCATTTTCCCCATCCATTTCAACTATAACACACGTGTGTAATAAATACAAAGGTTAAACACACATGAATAGGAATCGAACCCGGGACCCCCATCGCAAATTGTGTGTGTAATAAATACACCCTAGGACTTACAATAATTTATTATTTGTAAGAATATGTGACTGGCTGTATATGAAGTTGTTAAAGAAAGTCTTGCAATAAACTATTTGTAAACTCTACTATATTTACAGTCTTCCCAATTCATAAACTAATAGCGCAGTGCTAAAAATGTGTTGAGTATTATAGATCCTTCATCATCCATGCAAATGTATGTACACTTCCTATAATTTTGGCTTGAGGTTTAAGTGGATAATTTAGTATGTCAACAAAATATAGTTTGGAGCATTAAATTCCAGGACACCCAACTGTGGGTAAACTTACCTTTCATTATTCTACCCCTATAGTGTAGTGATAGTCACAATTTTTTTATATATGTTATATGTAGGGGTTAACACAAGTACCAATTTTCCTGAGTAGATGGCACAGAATAAATAGCAACGCATATGTTACCCTACACTATTTACTATATATGTTACTCGCAGTAAAATAGTGTGTATAATTCTATGTACATCGCACAGTAGACCAGACTGCCGTTGTTGAGGAGATTGGGGTTTGATAACTCTACAAGGGTGGATGTAACACACAGTTCTTTTAAACGTTAATTATTGTGTTTGTGTGTGTATTGAATATGAGTAGCTAGCACATCGAGTTCAAGGAAATCCCTGAAGTTAAATTATAACACACATCAGATTAGGTTTTTTTTTTTTTTTACGTAAACCGTTTTAATTAATCTCATCATGCACTGATTTTCTAAGGAATGGACATATCTGACAGCTAGAAGAACTTCCTAGATTAAATCTCATGTATTAATACGCCAAGTCACTTGCTATACATGCATACACTAGTACTGAACACAGGGCATTAATGAGAGAGCGGATTTTTTTTTGTGAGTGTTTAATGTAATTTAAATTATTTTATAGATTACCTTTGTTGGGAATTTGGATTTGTTAATAGTGGTTTAAACCGTTTCGGGAATTGAACCCTCCTTCCACGCGAATGATAACTCTACAAGGGTGGATGTAACACACAGTTTTTTTTTTTAAACGTTAATTAGTGGTGTGTATTGAATATGAGTAGCTAGCACATCGAGTTCAAGGAAATCCCTGAAGTTAAATTATAACACACATCAGATTAGGTTTTGTTTTAATTAATCTCATCATGTGTGTATTTGTATATACATATCTGACAGCTAGAAGAACTTCCTAGATTTAATACGCCAAGTCACTTGCTACTATACAGACACTAGTAATGAACACAGGCATTCTGGTTTTTTTTTAAATGTAATTTAAATTATTTTATAGATTAACTTTGTTGGGAATTTGGATTTGTTAATAGTGGTTTAATTTATCAAACCAACATTTTCATCTATGCCCGGGAATCGAACGCGGGACCCCTGACTCAACAGACTTTAAATATAATTGTTCCAAACATACGCGTTAACAAAGGTTAAACCCACATTTTCAGCTGTGCTTTTAACGTCAGAGTTGTTGATACGACATAAATACCCGCTCGTCTCCAGTCGCTAATGACAGGAGAAAGTGACTGGTTTCTGTCTCTCTCTCTCTCTAGCAAAAATATATATTGCTTGGGTTTAAACTGAACAGCTGTAGCGAGGAAGTCAGCTTTCTATTTACAAGTATAGTCGATACTCACTTAAGAGTTGATCTAGTAGCTCAAGTTCGGTCAAAACATCGGCATGAGGGATGGCTGCCGTGACGTCGGTGACCCCTAGCGGCGCCTGCACACCATCCCGGATCTCCGGGCTAGCCGCTCGAGCTCGGCCGACACGTCGTCGTCCATCTTTTGGGCTGACGGCGGCGATGGTGCAATGTCCCAAAAATCTGAAATTAAATAAATACATATTAATTACTATCACAGGGGCAAAAAAACTACACACCAATCATGCTCAAATTTAAAGCCGGAAATTACCCGCCGTGCAAATCCCTTCCTCTGTGAAAAGCCCCAACAGATCTGATGGAGACCGCGTTT
>JBCFYV010005066.1:0-18351 GCA_039000515.1 Timema cristinae
AAAATCATTTTCTAAAGTTTTTGGGTTTGTCCACGTATCCCATGGAAAGAATATCTTCATTGACATGGGGGCGAATTAACTACATGGGTTTTATATTGGCGCCTGGGGGGGGCTGGGGGCTAGAATCATTTCCATGTATAAGGGAAAAGGGGGCGCTGAGAGTAGGGTTTAGAACTTGGGGTGTGAAATAGGACCTCCTACGGGCCTTTAGGAAACCCAAAGTTTATGGATGCAGAACGTAAGTTCCCCCCATTCAACTATCTTGAGAACTTCCACCCAATACTTAACCTTACAAAAACCTTCCTTAAAAAATTTCTCATTTTCCTCCATTGATCCCTTGTATCTTGTTTTTACTTACCAAGGTGTTTTTTATATTCAATTTTCCAAAAAAAAGTTGTGCTGTCATCCCCCATTGCTATATTGGCACCCTCCCTCACCCTGCATGCCTTGATTACCCTTAGGGGTGCTACACTAAGAAACGAGAAGCTTTCCCGGGCACTTAGAAATCACGGATTTTTTTTTTATAAGGGGGGTTTTGTTTTTTTAAAATATTTTTTCACCAAATGTAAGTAAAAGTTCTGGCAGCAAAAAGTTTAAATTAAAGTTTTTAAAAATAACTTTTGATAAATTACAAAAATACACCTAAAAAACAATCCCAACTTTTTTAAAATTTTCTGTTTTGACTATAAAAACACAACTTTATTTGTTAGAGGAAGGCTTTATCTATAATTTAACCTTTTGCTTTAATCACAGAAGTACAAATTTTCGCGTTAAGGCTTCGTTAAAGTGTTAAAAAACCCCACTTCAAACCCAAAATTTAAACTTTTTAAAACTGGTCATAAACCTTCTGTAGCCTTCACATACAGTTTGTTGAAATTATATTAAAATTATCTAACAACTTCTTAAATAATGTGGAATTTATAAACGTCTACAACGCGTCTTGTTATTCTACCATATATCACCCATAATGTTTGAGGAGGCATACAAATCATTAAATTCTTTATAATGTAATTTTCTCCATTCTCTTATTTTTTCATTCCTTTTTTAATATTTTATATAAAAAATTCTACATTTTTATTTCATTTTTATAAACATTTTTTCTCGTTTTTCGTGCTGCGGGTTCATCTATTATGCTGCCTACGTTTTAAAAAACGACATAAACCACATGTATAGTACTATAGATAAATTTAAATACAATACTACTGCAAGGCAGATGTATACATTTAAAATATGTTTAAATAAAAATCAAAATTATCGGGTGTCATTCAAGTCGTTTTAGTGTGCACGCTTTTTTGATGAATTCCTATAAGTTTTTGAGTCTCAGCACTATAAATAAAATTCTTTCAAAATCTGTTTTCAGAAGCTTTGACTACACCTAATTTCAATGCTGAGGGAACTGCATGCTTACTATTGAGCAACAGCGTTGTCATTATTTTGTTTTCCGTGATCATTCTTCCTTCGAATGCATAACGAATTTGGGCAATACTGGGCTGTCGTTTTTGCCAGTAATTGATGCTTCTTCCTCCAGCACAGTTGTAAAGTAACAGTTGTATGAGTCACGTGTTCCTAATAGTTAGCTCAAAAACATTAACTAAATAAACACTCATATTTTATTAGTAGGTACTCTGTGTGGAAAAATATTTGTTATTGATCACGTTAAGATTTTATTTGTATGTGTCCGTTGTGGGGTTTTGTATTTTGCCATAAGAATATGGAATTATAGTTTTTATGGGCATATTAATATATTTATTTGAATAATAGTGTATTGTTAACAGTTAAAATATAACACACATTATGGAATCTTTGGCTTGTTACAAACAATTACATTCCAAGAGGAAAATATTAAGTAGTAAAGAAAGGGCAATGGTGTTAAGAGTCTACACATATTTTTGTTCGGAACTTGTTCAATAAATCAACTGGCAATCCAGACTGCAGAAGCTACAGGCGTGTCTTATAAGTTAGTAATATCTATTAAACCAGAATTCAAAATTGAGGGAAAGTTACTTACACCAATCCAAAAAGGAAATAACTGCACTCAAATGAAGCGTTTGGATAAATATGATAGTTTTACTCAAGCAGCAATTCGCAGAAAGGTACATTCACTTTACCGTAACAATGAATTAACTACCATAAAAAAAATTAAAGCTTTGATTGTTATTGATAGTGACCTTCCTAATTTTTTTGATTAAGAACAAGTAAGCGTGTAATTTTATAGCATTTAGTATAAAATGCATGTTGTAATATATTTGTTTTGAATATTGATTATGAGGTAAAAAGCTTTACACATAAAAAGTTTTAAGCTTAATTATGTGGGGATTAGAAAAAGTTAATAAACTTCAATCTGGAAAAAAATAAGATTGTGCAAATAGTTAATGTATTTAGAAAAGGCTGTACATCGATAGGAAATGTTTTTGCCTGTCAATTGAACCCCCCAATCTCCTCACGCTGCATTGTCTACAATGAGGGATTTCCAAGTAACCCCCTCCTCCTCATTTACCAACAACTGAAAGCAAGAAGGTTTGGCAACATCTAACAGAGAGAGAGAGAGCGAAGATAACTCTTTTATTCATAAGACCTGCAGTTTCCTCAGCTATGGAAATTAGGTGTAGGGTAATTATCAAGATACTTTACTGATAATATAATAGCCAGAATTGTTACTAGTATGTAGTGTCAATAGTTGGCGGTTAGTTGTTTAACTTGCATTATAACGTGGAGAAACAAGACCCTTTCCGGATTATAATGTTTGGGGAAGCTGAGGAGAGGTGAGGAAGCCTGTGGATCACTGTAAAGTTCGCCAGTTTCTTTAAACCTTCTAGAAGCAATTTAAATATTATTTTAAGACATAATTAGCTTTGTAAGTGCTGTAAGTTTTATATTTTTACAAAATTATACCTGCTTAGGCATTAAGGAGGAATACAAACATAATAATTATCATGGTTTATTAAAACTTTTGGAAGGGCGCTTAAAGGGCAGAGAGGCCTTGAACTCTCAAAACATTCTATATCCCACTTGGTATGGCCCTATGTGGACATATTTGTTCAGTAAGACTCATTAAGTGTTGTGTAATATATAGTATAGGCCTATTGGTTTTCTGTTTTTGTTCCCTTTGTGCTAGCAAAGTTTTGTGTTTCTATGTATATTACCGCCCATTATGGAGGTCTATGTTAGCGCTCTCTATCTCTATGTATGCTGACAAAGGCAGCCCAACACAAATATTGGTTCGTGGCAGCTAGTATTTTACACACGAGGTCCGAGCACACACACATTTATACATTTTTTTAGAGACTAGTTTCCAACTTGTTTAGGACAAACAAAGCAACCTCACACTATAACCATTAACGCCCCTTATCCCCTTGGCAGTATTTTAATGTTGGCAATATACGTCCCTAGAAAACTCTAGTTCAGTTTCAAAAGGATGGGCCGGTCAAGCTTTATTTACTTCACTTAAACTAGAACCGGTTTCTGTTCTGGGAAAATCTGTTCTAGATTCATTGGTTTTCTTGGATAATCTAAAAGAAAAATCAATACATTCAAAATATCGGTGGCCACATGGTCTAAGCCCCGAGACAGGTGCATCAAACTCGTTTGATCGTAAGAGCCACACTGAAAACAAAAAAAATTACTAGAAAGGCCGCATTAATAAAAAAAAGGTCATCATCAAAAGGCAAGAAAACTAATTTGGGTAGCTTATTTTTACAAATAAAAATTCTCCCACTTTGTCTAAAACACACGGCCCTTTCCGATTTTTCGTTTTAAAGGTTTGAAATTAACATTTTGAGGGTCACACTATTTGAAGCATTATTATTAACAAGCTACCCTTTGAAAGATACAATAAAATCTATTTTAATTTGAATGCGTTTAAACTACGCTTATGTTGCCATTTATTTAGGCCTATATTATTTCACCTAAAATAATTATAATAAATCACACAACCACTTGCGACGGTGGACAAACGAGACTGATTTCAATATACATTTACTACCTCTTAACTCTGAAGTAGGAAACTACTAACCGACGTTTTCTATTCACTGTTCAGTCTGACAAACTCAAAGTATCAGAAATACCCGACAAATGTTGCTAAGCCAAGTGAGCAATATTGTGCTAAAAACTCCGCGGGCCGCACAAAATCATAGATCAGGCCGTAAATTTGACATAATTTGTCTAAGTCGTCACTCCCGCAATATACTGTTGATGACGGGGAGATTCTGGTTCGATCCTAGTCGTATATACTGACTTTCCCTCCTAGATAGTTTCCCCACTCTCTCCACGCAAATGCATGTACATTTCCTCCAAGCTCGACCTTTCTTATCCCTATCTCACTAGCGTAATTAGTACATACGCTTACAACCCAAACAGGTAGTAAAACGCACCGCTAAAAAAGTAATTCAAACATGCAATCAAATTAATATAGTCTCAAATTGTAAGGTAAATTAATATTTAACCAACCCTAATCGGAAATCACGTGGACTAAACGTCAGGATCATAAAGTCTGATTTGATGGCTATAGAGAAGCCGGGGCTTGAATCTCGTGTGTGTGTACTGAGTTTTTTCATAAATTATTTCCTACTATCATCCCATGCACATGTGGATACATTCTCTCTAAATTCTACCTTACTCATCCCTGACCCCATTTGAGTAAATAAGCGGATAACCCAAACGGGCAGTAAGGTGCGAAGAACGAAGTATGTGGAATCTGGAATTGGGGACCTAAATAACGAAACAGCCACCAAAACCGGTAACATTTATGGAACCTACACATCATTATAAAACATAATACAGTCTGGAAGAGGAACGAAGTTACGGTAGGATGTTGCTAGGAATAAACTGTTAGAAAATACAAACAATCTTGTGTTTTATTATTCATTGAGGTTGTTATTTTGTTCCATAACATCTATGGTTTGTAGACGAATTTAACTATCTATAGAAACATCTCTGTTGAACATATATGATTTCCATTCGACGTCCATCCAAACGATGTATGCGAGGAGTAGTTTGTCTCCAAAACTAAACCTAGTTTGGCTGTTTGCCGTGAATTTGAGCGCAGTGATAGGCCGGAAAGCCATTATTCACGCCCCCACCCCCGTGACCTAGGCTTACATCCATCATCTCTCTCTTTCTTTGGCCGCAGTGTACAAACTTCAGTCCAGAAATTTGCTCGCAGTTGGTACCATTGTGATATCCCCTCGTGTCCCCAGCCTGTGCCATTGATAGACCTGTCTCCCCTCAAACCATCACACTCGTGTTTTGGCTGTAACATCCAAGTTGACACAAACCCCTAATAAAGCTGTGGCTTGGCAACTCGAATCTGCATGCTCTCAGAAGCTTCTTTGAGGCTATGTTCACGAATGTTTGGCCATTTGTTAACATGTTCGAACACCCCTTCCTAACCTGGCCCTGTCTCCCCGAAATGTTCTAAGTGCCAGATTCATTGTCAGACTTAGGGCTAGTTTCAGAGTCAGACTAAGTACGCCTCAAGTGCGTCTTGATACCGAATACAAGACGACACCTACTAAACCAGAATTGAATGTGCCAATTTATCATTCCATTCTGGTTTAGGTAGGTGTCATCCTGTATTTAATATCATTCCGTACTGAGGCATACTAAGTCTCACCATGAAACTGTCCCTAGGTCTTACTACCCGTTAGTGTTATCTTCCAATCTCTGATCGAATAGTCTAAGGCTTCACTCTCCCTTTAGACTGGATTTATTATTATGGAAGGATCGAGGATTGAATCCTGATGTGGTGTACTGAGGGTGCTATTTTCCCTGTAAAATATCGCACACTCCCTCCGGGAAATGCGGGTACAGTTCCCCTTTAAATTGTAATACCTTCCTCATCCCTACTCCCTTAGTGTTAAATTTTTTTTATGAAGGTACGAACGCGGTGCAAAATAGTCTTATCTTTAACTCACATTATGTATATAAAGAAACATAATTAGTTTGGCGAATTTTAAAAAACCTCATGCGCAAGTATGTATAAAAAACAACACCGATACACACGTTTGGGGTTGAAACCTTGACCTCCTAAACCAAAGTAGGTCGTAGTTAACCCTCCCGGTTCCCTTTGTATCGGACGGTAGGTGACATGCGGTGACGTTCCGCTTGTGGCCGTGACACCTGTAATAAATTTATCTCCCCTTGCACGTAATTACACGTATCGCAATGGGTTAGTGTGTTGGAGGGGGAGGAATGGTGCAACATTGTTGTGTGGCGGAGTATGAGGGGGTGGGGGTCAGAACGATGGGTAAATGACATGGTTCATTCATCACTGTTAAATTTCGAAGTAATTCACACTCGTATTCGTTGACGGGTGTTCTGAACAATGCTCGGTAATAACGTTACTTGAACGAACGAGTTGATTATTTTATTCTCTATCTCTCTCTCTCTACCTACCTGTCTCTCTTTTTCAAATGATACCTTATCGATTTTTGTTTGTTTTGTTTGGTTGTACATTTAAGGCATGGAGATGGATCTGATTAAAGTTTAAAAATACTTTTTTTTTCTGGCTATTTATATGTTTTAGTACGTAGCGAGGGCTTTGAAACTCCTATCTATTCCATCACATGAATTCGTTGACGAAACAAGACTTAAATATTGGTCCCCAATGGGTTGATTTAATGGACTAAATGGATAACAGAAAGAAACAACCTCGCGTTTACTTAGGTCAGCTATTATTTTGTGATACGCTAAAACTGAAGTTAATAATATCTCCATTCAAAGGAGACAATTTTTTTTTGTAACATACCACCAATAACTCTATTTTACACCAAAATTAATAATGACATAATAATATTCACAGGTGGGCGCGTGGTTTAAGGAGTCACTCATGCAAGAAAATAGATTGCCGGCCGCGAGGAGGTCGGGGCCTGGATCTCAGTGTGGGTTTTAACTCATGTCTCCACGAAAATGCGGACACATTTGTCCTAAATTCTACCTTCTTTGTCCCTTATTCTTATTAGAATAAATATTAGGATAGCTCAGATAGTAGTAAGACGCGGAGCAAAAAAAAAACAAAACTGACTAAATTCAAGGGTGAAATTGAGAAGTAAGGACGAGCACTTTAGAGATAATTAAAAACATAAATTATTATTAATGTGTAGAAAATATTGGTAAATCGTGGCTTTGAAAATTCAAACTATATTTCACATTTATTAAATCAAATCTAATTTTGGTGGAGTTTTTGTTAGTGTTAAAGAAAAGAAAATCTTAAAAAAATTGACTTTACTATCTACCACAGTGATATACCACTACCAAATAAATCTGTATGATATGTATTTTATATAAGTTTTTTTTTATCACCACGTCTTACTACCTGTTCAGGCTATGCGCATATATTATAATTACTCTAGTGGGCATGGGATGAGAAAGGAAGCATTTTAGGGGTAATCTACCCTCATTTGCGTGGAAGGAGCGTGGAAGACCATTTAGGTAAAACCACCCTCATTAGACCCGACCAGAATTCGAACCCAAATTTCCCGTCATCAGTAGGCTCAGTCTAACACAAGACCGTTCGGTCACTGAATCCAGTTTTGTGTAATTTGATCCAAGAATATTAATATCCTTCGTTTTTAAATTTACTTTTTTATTATTTTACTTTTGTATAGCTATGGAACTAAGAACTTAATATAAATAAAAGTTGAATAGTTTTTTTGCTTCGGGGCATTAAATTATTGTACAGTTTATCTACGATAATTTTGGTCTTTTTCTCTAACCGAATAATTTACCGAAAAACATTTCCTTACTCATCCTTCTTGCAAACAAGTGAAGTCGGTTTACATCACTGGTCATACTAATAAAATATATTTGTGAAAGCGAATGAATACTAACGTTTTTTAAGTTACTTTTCAACTGTAATGTAACTGTAACTGAATGTTTTCTAAAATGTTGTAAAAAAAAAGGTTAAAATTACCGTGAATAGATTATATAGTAAATACACTTGAATTTTCATAGAAAGAGCCTTTTATAAAATACAAACTTAATTTTTTGCGCTCAACACTGGTAAAATGGTACTATCTTATTTGTATTATTTTAAAGGTATTGATATATATCAAAAGTGACTGCTAAAGATATAACGACTCGAATACCTACGTGAAATTATATATAGTAGTGTTTCTCGCTATCATTTTAGGCTCTTCCTTTGAAAATTATATTATAGAAAACTTGAATTGTTGTAACGTCTCTCTAGGAATATTAATCACTATAATGTTTGATAAAGAATAGGTTCATTCCATTTCACTTTAAAGCTTAAATTAATATGTTCTTTCCAAAGAGTTCTTTTTGGTACCGCGTCTTACTACCCATTCGGGTTGTACGCTTATGTACTAAATTCGCTAAAGTGTTAGGGCTTAAGAAGGTTATGTTTAGAAGTATACCGGCATTTGCGTAGAGGGATTGTGGAAAACAATTTTGGAAAACTACCTTCAGTACAACTGTCCAAGATTCGAACCTCGATATCTCTGTCATCGGTAGCTTAGTCTACTGCGGGAGTAGCGCGTTAGACCATCCGACCACCAAAGTGGGTAAGCTGAATGGTTGACCTTTGTGGTATTGGGGAAAAGTTCTGGCCTTAGGATCCGATATTTATGGGTTCAAACCCAGCTTGGGTCGGCGGATTTTTCTTGAGTGATAAAAATCCGTAGCACAACTTCCTTCGAAGGGAGCCTGAAGCCGGCTGGCCCATGTCTATTGTATCATGTAAAGGAACCCTGGAAGTTATGTGAAAATACCTTTCCTGGCAAAATTGGCAGGCCCTTTCTCTCTCTCGCACATAGAAATTCGTTTGTGCTGATATAATCAGTCGGTTTAGAAAGTGCTTGTTAAATACCGAAAATAAAAAAATAAAAATAGACTACCTGTCCGGGAAATAGGCCTACGCCTATTCATTTTAAATACACTAATTAAGAAGGAATGAGGAATACAAAAATGAGAGGAAACGTACCCCGCATTCACACTGAGGGAGAGTATGAAACCATTTAAGGGAAAAACACCAGGCTGGGATTTCAACCCCTTTAAACCTCCACACGTCACTGACAAACCACCTTGGATAAGCTTGACATGCTGAAAACCACGGCAATTAAATAATACAGGTTTTAATCAGTTAAATTAATTAACTAATACATGTGTTAAAAATACACGTAAAAATTAAGGTAAAGCGAAAGTGTGATAGTTTTATAGTAGATAATTAAATTTAAGAGGACATCTGAAAGTTTTTTCGGCAAACCACTACATTTAATTAATAAAGGTTTTGATTATTTAAATTAATTAACTAATTATTGTGTTTAAAATACACATAAGAATCAAGGTAAAGCTAAAGTTTGTCCACAGAAGCAGTTACCAATTTTTCATTTTATTTTCTAAGTGGGTTTTCCTTCATTGATACCGTACCAAAATATTGTTATCAAATTACAAATCTACAAATCATTAATGTAATCTAACTTGTTTCTTTAACTTTTTAAAAAGTTTGTCCGCTTCAATATAATGGATTTTCCCTCATACTTTGAAATAAATCTTCTTATCATAACATCTTTAATCGTGGGATGATACACATATGTATTTATATTTTACTAACTGCACCACGAGAATTGTATATATTTACCGGGGCTGGTAGAATTTACAAGAAACTTCCTCCTGCAGTTGAAGTTGATTAAATTAATTACCTCGCGTCTCGCTTCATTCCCTATATCAGGCAGAAACACAATAATCGTAGCTCAGTGTGTCGAGGAGGGGCGGGGGAGGTGGGGGGGATAAACACGTTCATAGATAGATTATTTTTAAAGGTGAACTGTTTTTCTGCGGCTGTAATAAATTGTATCTTGCCGAGTGATTTATTATTCCAGCCCTCTCACTCTATTTCTGTTAGCCTTATCACCTAAATACCCTATGGAAAGGATTATAGCCATAAGTGAGGCTGAGACCTACAGTAAAATCGCGGTAGAGGGGAGGCTTGGAACATATAACTTGATTTATTTTATTCTAGATATTAACAAAATGTTACTCTATTATTCTATTGGCATTTATATGATGTGTCGAAAGTTAAGGTTGCAGGAAGTATGAGTAGACTTATGATTGATATGAAAGTTGCTATAGTAAGTTTTGTATTTGTCATATACACCGTTCTACCGCTCTCTCACTTTACGTACGTTCATTTATAAAAAAAAAATAATAATAGTCAAATTTGTCTGTGATGGGGATGTGGGGTTTTGAATCCCAGATGGTTGTACTGAGGATAGATTTTTTCTAATTTAAAAACCATTCTAGCGTCACCCCAATAGCATAATTGAAATGCATACATTCTCAAACAAGTAGCGAAATGTGGTGTTAAAAACCAAAAACATTTGTTTGTTTTTTCGCTAATCGTCCTAATATCAGTCTGTGGCTATTTTCCGTCTCCAGAAAATTAAACAAGATGATACTTAGGGCCAATCCTTTACACGTCCTCTGGCAGTCAACAGTCTACACCTTCCTTAAGATCACAAAATGCCATCTGTAGCGTGTTTTCTGTTTACAAATGATATATATATTTACACTTAAGGGTACAAATCTTAATACAACTATCATACATCAATATATACACGTTTAATACTTGGACACCGTGTCCACGACACTAGTTTAACACGACCAGTCCCAAACGCACTCACAGGAAAACTACTCTGTGCTACCTGACTATTTGCAGCTGTCGCCCCCACCCCCTCTTTCCACATTCCAGTTACCGAGGTGAGTACGCTCACTACACTCGCAGAATAGTCACTACAGCTATACGTTACACATCCTATAAACCCTTGCTAGTTAACACTGGAGTGTATCTTATTACGGGGATGCAGCTTTGCTATGAGTGACGGTCTGACTTCATACCTAGGTCTGCTAGCTACTCAAAATGGTGCAATATTTCCCTCGGTTGTTGCAGGAAGTTGACGAAATAATTGAAAATTATTAATGAAATCAAAGAAATGGAAAAGGAATAATCAACTCCTATTACAAGGATGTATCCACGATTCCATTAAAATATTCAGAGATAAGGAGTTTAATCTTAATACTGGTTTTCGGAGCGAACTGTGCGTGAAGGGGTGTATGTGTCCGTTTCATTTGAAATCATTTGCCTTAATAGCTCACTCGGTAGTATAGGATTCTAGGTCACAGGTTGTTATCCCTTCCTGCGGGTTCGGGGGTAACTGGTTGATGTCATGACGACGGTGACGTGTTTCAACCCGTGTGGGTAGGGGTAGAAGAAAGGTCGGTGAGATTGTTCCAGCAACGTGAGTCACGGTGGACGGTAGGATAGTCCCGGCAACGTGAGTCGCGGTGGGAGTTAGAATAGAGTCCCGCCATTGTGAGTCGTGGTGGGAGGTAGGATAGATCCCGGCAACATGAGTCACGGTGGGAGGTAGGATAGAGTCCCGGAAACGTGAGTTGCTCTATTAAACGGCGTACCCGGTTTGGGTAGCCACTCTCCAACTGGTCTCTGACCGAAGAATCACCATGTTAAATCCCCTCCACTGCTGCTTGGCCTTGTCCAATGAGAGAAAAGGGAGCCTTCCATTGGCGTGGGAAAACGTGAACGATAGTGGCCACCAAGCGAGCCAATAGAATGCTGAGTTCTCAGACACAGACACAGACAAAAGGCATGCTCCGATTCTTCCAGAAGGGGAGCACGAGAGCAAGTTCCAACACGTACCGACCAATTGGTCACACCGTGTGGTTCGCAAAAATTTAAAAACGGGTTGTCGCGTTTCGCGAAGTTCTGAAACAAAGAAACAGAGATTACATAATATTAGTAATATTGGGGGTAAAAAAGGGGGGATAAGAATTTGAGAAACCGACTAAGGGTTTTTAGAGTTACGTGCGGAGACACTACTCTATGGGGGGCTGGGTGAGAGCCTCCCAAACCACTGTTGACACATCTCGCTTATCCGAGCAGGGCTTTGGGACGTCGATGACACCCACCAGGGTCGATGACGTAGTTCCCAAGCCCCTGGATAAGAGGATTGGTGGCACCGGGAAGTCTGGCGTAGAAGGACTGCGCCAGTTTCCGGAAATGGTCCTTGATGGTAGGCATATCCAGGTCGCGATGAAGAGTCTCATTCCGGACATACCAAGGTGCGCCCACAATGATCCTCAGACATACGCTCTGGAACGCCTGCATCCTCCTCATATACGTGTCCGCCAGGTGACCCCAAGCGGGACACGCATAGTCGAGGATCGGCCTGAGCAGCTGCTTGTACAGCGTCAGACCGTTCCTTGTAGACAGGGCGCTACGCCTGTTAAGCAGTGGGCCGAGGACTCCCAGCCTTTGCCTCGCCTTGTTGAGTCTTTCGTTGCAGTGTCGTCTCCAGGTCAGTTTTGTGTCCAGCGTAAGTCCCAGGTACTTAACGCTGTCCGCCCATCTGATCTGTTCTCCGAACAGCTGGAGTGGGGCCGGCCTGTAGTACTTTCTTTTCCATGTGAAGAGCATTGCAGTGCTCTTCTCCACGTTAATACTTGTTTTACAGGTTGTCAGCCACCCCTCCAACTATGTCAGGTGCGTCTGGAGTCGCCTCTCCACCAGCTGCCCTCGCCACGACTCCGCTACTAGGGCCGTGTCGTCCGCATGCAGAGCCAACTCGGTGCCTGGGGATTTTGGGATGTCGTTCACATAGAGACTGAAGAGCAGTGGGCCCACCATGGAACCCTGCGGCACTCCAGCCCGGTTGCTTCTGACTTGGGATGTGGCGTTCCCAAAGGTAGTGGAAAAGGTGCGATGGGAAAGATAAGATTGAACAACCTTAACTAGGTAGAAAGGCAGGTTCAGGGAGAGGAGTTTGAAAAGGAGACCCTTCGTGCCAAACACGGTCGAAGGCCTTAGCCACGTCAAGAAAGACAGCACCAGTCAGCCTGTTGATGTTGAAGTTCCTCGTAACCTGTTCCACGAGCCGGACAAGTTGATGAGACGTAGCGTGTCCCGCCCGAAAGCCGAACTGCTCGTCCACCAAGATGCCCCCCTCGCGAACATGTCGGGTCAGTCTCGTCAGTATTAGTCTCTCGAACAACTTGCCCAGACAGTCGAGCAAGCTGATCGGTCGGTAGGACGAAGCTAGGGCCGGGTCCTTACCCGGTTTATGAAAGCAGAGGACGTTGGCATGCTTCCAGAGCTCGGGGAAGTGACTCAGGAACAGGACGGCGTTGAATAACTCCACAAGGAAGTTAATCACCTCCAAGGGCAGCTTTCTGAGGACCGCGTTACTGATACCGTCGGATCCGGGGGCCTTGTTTTATCTTAAAGCGGCTATCGCCCGTGACATTTCTGTCACCTCCGTGGGTTCGGGTTCATCCAAGGGTCTGTACGAGACCGCACTGATGACCTGCGCCACGTGCGCAACGTGCACCGGGTCTGACGGCTTGTCAGTCGGTACAAATTGCGCCTCTAAGTGCTCAGCGAGAGCATCGGCCTTCTCCTGGTCGGAGTTGGCCACCCCGTTGCGACTCACAATAGGCGGCCTTGGTGCGGGGACCCGCATCAAGTTCCTCGTCATTTGCCACAAGGACCTGTCCTGCACGCACAGGCTCTCAATCTTGTCCTCCCAGACACTGTTCCGGTATTCTTGGACCATCTCCCGAACCGCATGGACTTTGCGGCTCCAGTTGGCCTTGTCTACCGGGTCCCTCGAGATTTGCCAAGCCTTCCTCAGCCGATTTTTCTCCCGGACGTGCCTGAGGATAGAATCGGGCAAAGAAGCCTGTGGCGCCCTCTTAGGACAGTGCCTCGGCGTCGAAGCTTCGAGCGACCCCTTGATGGCGGAAGTTATGAACTCCACACCGCGATCGATTTCTGCTGCTGTTCGAAAGGTAGGGGTGGGTCCCAACCTCTCTCTCAACACATTCGTATACCTGTCCCAGTCAGTGCGCTTTAGGTCGGGTTTTTCGGGGGGGGTCTATGAAGGACACCGCGCGTCCCAGGTTCACGAGAACGGGGTTGTGATCCGAGTCTAGCTCAGCTAGAGACTTCAGCACTAACCGCCTTCTGATCCCTCTGGAGACAACGAAGTCTAGGACGTCCGGGAGATAGCCGGGATTGAAAGGGAAGTGGGTAGGGGTTGGAGGCCCGGCAGCCACCAGGCCGTGTAGATCTATGACGTCGCGGAGCAATCCGCCGCGGGCGCACATAATCCTAGAGCCCCATGAAGGGTGCTTAGCGTTGAAGTCACCACCGATTAAAACAGGCGTGGTACCTCGAAGCAGCACCTCCATGTCAGCCCTCGTAGCCTGGTCGAACCGGTGGTAGGGAGGGAAGTAGATGGAAATGAGACGCACTGGGCCAGTCGAGGTCACCAGTTGGATAGCCGTTGCTTCCATGTGTTGGAGGGGAGGAAGTGAGACGACGTGGTGGTCAAGGCCCCTTCGGACCAGAACCGCCGTCCCACCCCTTCCCACATCCCCCGCTCGGTCACTACGATGGCAGATAAACTCTGCTAACGAGAACCTCATTGCGGAGCGCAAGTGGGTTTCTCCCAGCAGCATTACATCGACACGATGCTTTGCCAAGAAACTTTCAAGCTCAGCCTTCTTCCCCGCGACTCCGTTGGCGTTCCAGAGTGCGACCGTGAGCTCCTTCAGCACTGGTGGTCCTCTATTCGGGTGCACTGCCATGAGAGACCAGGTAGAGGATGATGTGCTCCATGACCAGGTGGCCATGGTTACTCCTCGGAGACTCCTGGACCTTCCTCAAGAGACTCGATGAAAAGCTGAGTTCTCACACAGACACAGACAAAAGGCATGCTCCGATGCTTCCAGAAGGGGAGCACGAGAGCAAGTTCCAACACGTACCGACCAATTGGTCACACCGTGTGGTTTGCAAAAATTAAGAACGGGTTGTCGCGTTTCGCGAAGTTCTGAAACAAAGAAACAGAGATTACAAAATATTAGTAATATTGGGGTAAAAAAAAGGGGGGTAAGAAATTGAGAAACCGACTAAGGGTTTTTTAGAGATACGTGCGGAGACACTACTCTATGGGGGGCTGGGTGAGAGCCTCCCAAACCACTGTTGACACATCTCGCTTATCCGAGCAGGGCTTTGGGACGTCGATGGCACCCACCAGGGTCGATGACGTAGTTCCCAAGCCCCTGGATAAGAGGATTGGTGGCACCGGGAAGTCTAGCGTAGAAAGACTGCGCCAGTTTCCGGAAGTGGTCCTTGATGGTAGGCATATCCAGGTCACGATGAAGAGTCTCATTCCGGACATACCAAGGTGCGCCCACAATGATCCTCAGACATACGCTCTGGAACGCCTGCATCCTCCTCATATACGTGTCCGCCAGGTGACCCCAAGCGGGACACGCATAGTCGAGGATCGGCCTGAGCAACTGCTTGTACAGCGTCAGACCGTTCCTTGTAGACAGGGCGCTACGCCTGTTAAGCAGTGGGCCTAGGACTCCCAGCCTTTGCCTCGCCTTGTTGAGTCTTTCGTTGCAGTGTAGTCTCCAGGTCAGTTTTGTGTCCAGCGTAAGTCCCAGGTACTTAACACTGTCCGCCCATCTGATCTGTTCTCCGAACAGCCGGAGTGGAGCCGGCCTGTAGTACTTTCTTTTCCATGTGAAGAGCATTGCAGTGCTCTTCTCCACGTTAATACTTGTTCTCCAGGTTGTCAGCCACCCCTCCAACTGCGTCAGGTGCGTCTGGAGTCGCCTCTCCACCAGCTGCCCTCGCCACGACTCCGCTACTAGAGCCGTGTCGTCCGCATACAGAGCCAACTCGGTGCCTGGGGATTTTGGAATGTCGTTCACATAGAGACTGAAGAGCAGCGGGCCCACCATGGAACCCTGCGGCACTCCAGCCCGGATGCTTCTGACTTGGGAGGTGGCGTTCCCAAAGGTAGTGGAAAAGGTGCGATGGGAAAGATAAGATTGAACAACCTTAACTAGGTAGAAGGGCAGGTTCAGGGAGAGGAGTTTGAAAAGGAGACCCTCGTGCCAAACACGGTCGAAGGCCTTTGCCACGTCAAGAAAGACAGCACCAGTCAGCCTGTTGATGTTGAAGTTCCCGTAACCTGTTCCACGAGCCGGACAAGTTGATGAGACGTAGCGTGTCCCGCACGAAAGCCGAACTGCTCGTCCACCAAGATGCCCCCCTCGCGAACATGTCGGGTCAGTCTCGTCATTATTAGTCTCTCGAACAACTTGCCCAGACAGTCGAGCAAGCTGATCGGTCGGTAGGACGAAGCTAGGGCCGGGTCCTTACCCGGTTTATGAAAGCAGAGGACGTTGGCATGCTTCCAGAGCTCGGGGAAGTGACTCAGGAACAGGACGGCGTTGAATAACTCCACAAGGAAGTTAATCGCCTCCAAGGGCAGCTTTCTGAGGACCGCGTTACTGATACCGTCGGATCCGGGGGCCTTGTTTTGTCTTAGAGCGGCTATCGCCCGTGACATTTCTGTCACCTCCGTGGGTTCGGGTTCATCCAAGGGTCTGTACGAGACCGCGCTGATGACCTGCGCCACGTGCGCAACGTGCACCGGGTCTGACGGGTTGTCAGTCGGTACAAATTGCGCCTCTAAGTGCTCAGCGAGAGCATCGGCCTTCTCCTGGTCGGAGTTGGCCACCCCGTTGCGACTCACAATAGGCGGCCTTGGTGCGGGGACCCGCATCAAGTTCCTCGTCATCTGCCACAAGGACCTGTCCTGCACGCACAGGCTCTCAATCTTGTCCTCCCAGACACTGTTCCGGTATTCTCGGACCATCTCCCGAACCGCATGGACTTTGCGGCTCCAGTTGGCCTTGTCTACCGGGTCCCTCGAGATTTGCCAAGCCTTCCTCAGCCGATTTTTCTCCCGGACGTGCCTGAGGATAGAATCGGGCAAAGAAGCCTGTGGCGCCCTCTTAGGACGGTGCCTCGGCGTCGAAGCTTCGAGCGACCCCTTGATGGCGGAAGTTATGAACTCCGCACCGCGATCGATTTCCGCCGCTGTTCGAAAGGTAGGGGTGGGTCCCACCCTCTCTCTCAACACATTCGTAAACCTGTCCCAGTCAGTGCGCTTTAGGTCGGGTTTTTCGGGGGGGTCTATGAAGGACACCGCGCGTCCCAGGTTCACGAGAACGGGGTTGTGATCCGAGTCTAGCTCAGCTAGAGACTTCAGCACTAACCGCCTTCTGATCCCTTGGAGACAACGAAGTCTAGGACGTCCGGGAGATAGCCGGGATTGAAAGGGAAGTGGGTAGGGGTCGGAGGCCCGGCAGCCACCAGGCCGTGTAGATCTATGACGTCGCGGAGCAATCCGCCGCGAGCGCACATAATCCTAGAGCCCCATGAAGGGTGCTTAGCGTTGAAGTCACCACCGATTAAAACAGGCGTGGTACCTCGAAGCAGCACCTCCATGTCAGCCCTCGTGGCCTGGTCGAACCGGTGGTAGGGAGGGAAGTAGATGGAAATGAGACGCACTGGGCCAGTCGAGGTCACCAGTTGGATAGCCGTTGCTTCCATGTGTTGGAGGGGAGGAAGTGAGACGACGTGGTGGTCAAGGCCCCTTCGGACCAGAACCGCCGTCCCACCCCTTCCCACATCCCCCGCTCGGTCACACGATGGCAAATAAATTTCTGCTAACGAGAACCTCATTGCGGAGCGCAAGGGGTTTTTTCCCCCCCGCAAAATTACATGGGCGCGATGTTTTTGCCAAAAAAACTTTAAAGTCACCCCCTTTTTCCCCCCCGACTCCGTTGGCGTTCCAGAGGGGGGACCGTGAGCTCCTTTAAACACTGGTTGAAATTCTCATGGTGCTGATTTCAGTGGGGAACTCGTCACGGACGTCTCAGAGAACATGGAATGGGCGGGGGGTCCAGGGAGAAGAGGGGTGGGGGGGGCTGCCTTAAAAAATGCAGAGGGAAAAATACAAGGGTGGGCTGAAAAAATGAGGCACAACAAAGTTCAAATCTAGTAAAGTCCAAATTTTTTTTTTTTTTAATTTCTTCTATTGAAAAAAAACCACTTTTCAAATCAGAAATTTTATTAATATTTTTTTTTTTACATTTTGAGATCTTTATAAAAAATATTTTTTTTTAAAAAACCGGTCTTAAAGACTACCGGGTAAATATTGCTATTGGGGGGTTAAAGTTTTCTACTAGATTTTTAATTTTTTCCCGCAAATTTAATGTTTCTACGCGTCCCAAAAGAACGAATTTATCTTCCCGATTTTCTATCTTTGGATAAAAATATTTTTATGCAGAACACGCCAAAGGGTTTTGGGGGTGTTTTTTTGTGGGGCGCGCATGCGTATAAGCCCTGGGGAAAGCGCTAGAATTTAAACAGTGGGGGAAAAAGCTCAATATTTGTTAAATAATGGGGGCTAAACGTTTGCGAGGAAACAGACGGGGTCACGTGGGGGCAGAAGC